>PISX010035193.1:0-13192 GCA_004024625.1 Mellivora capensis
GGGGAAAGAGCAAACCTGTGTTTATTATGGACATTGTTTATATGTGTGTCTGACAGAAAATCCCAGAGTTTCTACAGAAAATTCCCAAGACTAATAGGTGAGTTCACCAAGACTGCAGGATACAAGGCCACAGGGAGGGAAGGGACCTGTCACGACACTCGTCAGGATCTAACACAGATTTAGAAGTCCACACTCTGGGTCATGGGGAGCGCACTGAGGCTTCTGAGTGGTCTGGAGACACGGAGAGTCATCTAGTCCATCTCCATTGATCTCTGCTCTCATCAATGCATAGAAATCAGTTGCTTTCTTATACACTAACAATGTAACTGTAGAAAGACAAATTAGGGAATTGATTGCATTTACAGTAGCACCAAAAACCATAAGATACCTTGGAATAAACCTAACGAAAGAGGCAAAGGGTCTATACTCTAGAAACTACAAAATATTTAGGAAAGAAATTGAAGAAGATGCAAAAAGATAGAAAAACACTCCATGCTTATAGATCAGAAGAACAAACATTGTTAAAATGTCTGTGCTCCCCACAGCAATCTCAACTTTCAACACCATCCCAATCAAAATACCAATGGCATTTTCCAAAGTGCTGGAATAAACAATCCTAAAATTTGTATGGAAACAGAAAAGACCCTGAATAGCCAAGGAAATGTTGAAAAAGAAAAACAAAGCTAGGGTATTGCATTGCCTGATTTTAAACTACATTACAAAGCTGTGATCACCAAGACAGCATGGTACTGGCACAAACACAGACACATAGATCAAAAGAACAGAATAGAGAGCCCAGATATGGATTCTCTATTCTATGGTCAACTAATCTTAGACAAAGCAAGAAAAAATATCCAATGGAAAAAGACAGTCTCTTTAATAAATGGTGCTGGGAAAATTGGACAGCTATATAGAGAGGAATGAAACTTGACCATTCTCTTGCACCATCCACAAAGATAAAATCTAAATGGATGAAAGACCTCAATATGAGACAGGAATCCATTAAAATCCTAGAGGAGAACATAGACAGTAGCCTCTTTGACATTGGCCACAGCAACTTCTTTTAAGACACATCTCCAAAGACAAGGGAAACAAAAGCAAAAATGAGCTTTGGGACTTCATCAAGATAAAAAGCTTCTTCACAGAGGAAACAGTCAATAAAACAAAGAAGCAACCCATGGAATGGGAGAAGATAACTGCAAATGACATTACAGATAAAGGGCTGTTATCCAAGATCTATAAAGAACTCCTCAAACTCAACACCCCAAAAAAACCAAATAATCAAGTCAAAAAATGGGCCCAAGACATGAACAGACACTTCTCCAAAGGAGACATGCAAATGGCTAACAGACACATGAGAAAATGGTCAACATCACTAGCCATCAGGGAAATTCAAATCAAAACCCCATTGAGATATCACCTTCCACCAGTTAGAATGACAAAAATTGAAAAGGCAGGAAGCAACAAATGTTGGAGAGGCGGTGGAGAATGGGGAATCCTCTTACACTGTTGGTGGGAATGCAAGTTGGTGCAGCTACTTTGGAAAACAGTGTGGAGGAAAACAGTGAAGTCTCTCCTCAAAATGTTAAAAATAGAGCTACCCTAAGATCCAGCAATTGCACTCCTGGGTATTTACCACAAGGATACAGATGTAGTGAAAAGAAGGGCCATCTGTACCCTAATGTTCATAGCAGTATGTCCACAGTTGCCAAACTGTGGAAAGAGCTGAGATACCCTTCAACAGACGCATGGATAAAGAAGATTGGTCCATATTTACTATGGAGTATTACTCAGCCATCAGAAAGGATGAATAACCCAACTTTTACATCAACATGGACGGGACTGGAGAAGATTTTGCTGAGTGAAATAAGTCAAGCAGAGAGAGTCAACTATCATATGGTTTCACCTGCTTGTGGAGCATAAGGAGTAACATGGAGGACATTGGGAGAAGGAAAGGAAAGATGAAGGGGAGGAAATCGGAGGGGGAGATGAATCATGAGAGACTATGGACTCCAGGAAAGAAACTGAGGTTTTTAAAGGGGAGGGGGGTGGGGGGATGGGTGAGCCCGGTGATGGGTATTAAGGAGGGCACAGATTGCATGGAGCACTGGGTGTTATACACAAACAATGAATCATGGAACACTACATCAAAAATTAATGATGGCAACTAACATAACATAATAAAAAAGTAAAAAAAAAAGTAATGTGTGCATTAGTAGGATAAACCTAGTTCTGACCCACACAGCTGCATGGCTGGAGGCTGGTGTGTGTGTGTGTGTGTGTGTGTGTGTGTGTGTGTATGTGTGTGTGTGTGAGGGCTTCTGTGCAGACACTGAGGTTTTCAGGATGAGAAGCGACTCTTCTTTCCTCTGATCTGAAGGGATCTACCTGCTTCCAGTGGATCTCCAGGCTCAGCTGCGAGATGGAGAGGAAGGAACATTTGAGACCCACTTTGTCTTATTTGAGTTACCGATTCTGGACAGCAGCAGGCTTTTTGTCACCTGGGGGAACAGTGGTAGAACATGGAAGGAGAGAAAGTGTCTCTCTTACCAAGAGTAAGAAGGGACCTTACACTATTTCCCTGGGCTCAGGTGAACAGCTCCCACGCACCCCCCCCAACACAAACATGCACTTTTATTGCCTGATTACACACGTGATTATAACTTCTGCTTTCCTTCCTGTGGGAGAGGAGCTCCTGCTTTTTCTCACCAGGTTTCTGGTATTACAGAAAGGGAAGTGGGGGATGTGACCCTGCGAGGAGAGGGCAGAGGACACAGGAGCAGGGGTGTGGCTGGTGGGGCTGGGGTCAGCGTTTGGGATCAGCAGAGGGCGTGGATGGGAAGGCTTTCCTGGGCATCAGCAGTGTGGCTGGTCCCTGAACCCCAGGAGCAGGAGCCCCAGAGAGAGAAGGACACAGGATATGGGAAGAGTCCTGCCCAAACTCTGGGAAGCACCACCCTGTGAGCGAAGAGCAGCCCTGGGGGGACGGCTGAGAGTCTGGGAGGATGGCAGGTGGGCCCGGGGTCCAGGGGAGAGGCCATCAGGGAACCTGAGGAGAGGGGGTGGGGCAGGAAAGGGGCATCCACGGTGCCACATGGGAGTCACCTCCTGGAGGTCTAGGGGTCCCTGTGAGGTGAGGCCAAGGTGCAGGCTCAGGTAGGGAGCAGGGGCAGCATGGGGACCCGGTGAGGGCTGCAGGGAAGGAAACGGCAGGGTCAGGGGGAAGAGCCGGAGAGAGGCATGCAGGAGACAACACGTCCCCAGAGAAGGTCCCTGAAGTGCAGGGAAAAGTCCTCACTGAGCCCTGAGGAGCTCAGCGTCCTGCGTGGGGACAGCAGAGAGGGGGATGCGGGTGTCACTCTGTGCAGTCAGTTAAAGCTTCTGTCAGGAACTAGAAACTTCTGCCTTATCCTGAGCAATAGGTGGCAGGGCCATTGGCCAGCAGGACAGGACAGAAGGAGGTTGGACAGGATGCGGGACAACCAGCCGAGGCCTGGAGAGATGGGCCTGGAGCTCCGTTCCCTGGGCTGAGTCCTGACTCTGGCGCTCCCAGCTGTGCAGCCTGGAGAGTCAGCCTTTCTGGCTCCTTCTACTGATCTGTAAAGTGGGCACAAGGATCCCACCGCACAGAGAATCCACCAGGACCCAGTGAGTTAGCAGCGAGCAGAATGTCCCAACAGTGCGGGTCACAGCCCACCCTCAGCAAGCGGGGACGATTACGAATTCACGTTGTCTGTAAAGAGCTCTCAGCGCAGGACTGACGGCCGGGGGTGCTCAAGACGGGCCCGGGGGGATGTTGTGATTCTCCACGGTTTGACCCAGAGGCTGAGGGTCTGCAAGGCAGTTTGATGTAGTACAGATGAGGGGGACAGGGGGGCCATCTAGGGTGTCACGTAGCAGAGGCTGTGTGGTCCTGGAACAGGTTTGGACCAATTTACTTACTCAGTTTCCCTGATCTAACACTGTGTGTGTCTCACGGTGAACTTGTGCACAAGGATTTAGCATAGAAATAACTCCTGGATCCATCCAGTCCCTGCTCAGAGCCATCAGAGGTGGAAGAGGCGGGTGTCATGCTCACGAGACAGGTGTCCCTGGGGCGGGATCTCCTGCTTCTTCCCATTAAATCATGGTCATGTCCTGGCCTGGTGTGCGGACCTCACTGTAGACAGCAGTGAGAGAGTTCTCCTCTTCTAGATGTGGTTCTCCCCTACCCTGGAATGCAGACGGAGGGTTCCTGGAACAGGTGAGGGACACGGAGGGACCCCCACAGTCCCTGGGCAGTGCCCAGAACTGCATGGACCCCAGGAGAATGTTCTTAAGTTAATACTGTGTTGTCTGGAAAGGGTTACGGAGGCCTGGAGGCAAAAGCCTGCAGATGACTGGGATCGAAGGCACACACCCAGGCACAGAGGGACTAGGGGGAACCCCGGATGCCTCCTCCCCCAGCCTCACCTTGTCCCTGTGGTCTCCAGACTCCTGCTGGCTCAGCTCTGCATAGTGGATGCCACCGTCAGGGTCCCTGGGCTCCTCCTGCGATCCTGCCTCTGAGTCACACACAGATGGAGGTTGAGTCTCAGCCTGGAAACCTGTACCCTTCCCCCTCCATGACCCCTGTGGCCATGGCCACACCTGCCAGCCTCCTGCAGGGACAATCCTGAGCAGCAAAATGCAAGAGAAAAGGAACCCAAGATCCAGTGAGGGAGGGAGGTGTCTGGACATGGGATGGAGAAGTGCAACCTGCCTTTCCCAGGCTCCAAGTCCTTCTTTTTCCCACGTCTCTTCCAAAGGTACAGCCCAGCTCCGAGGATCAGCAGCACGATTGCAACAGGCACCAGGATACCGGGCAAGTGGGCAGCACTGGTTTGTCCTTGCAGATCTGTTTCCATCGCACAGAGAGAGTGAAGAAGGTTAAGGTGACAGAGAACTGAGGACGCCCATTGCCAGACACATGGAGACTCTGAAGCGACCGGTCAGAAGCCCAAGAGGGAGGAGCATGGCAGGGGCTGTCATTCAGCCAGTTCCTGTGCTCCTGCTTGGTGCCAGGGTGCTGAGAGGAACAGGACATGGTGCCCGCCCTTGAGGAGACCCTCAGAGCAGGGCGAGGGCTAAGCATATGCCAGAGGCAGCCAGCCAGAGCCATCCCAGGACACTAGAGCTATAGCTTGTACCCAGGTCATCAGGGAGGGCCTCCTGGAGGAGGTGATGGGCAAGGGAGGAGTAGATTTCCCAATATTCAGGGTGGGTGAGGCATCTCAGGAAGGAGATCCATGACCAGGAATGGTTGTGACAAGTCCCCAGCCGTGGGAGCTGCCTGCACCCACTGGGGCAGGTGGGAGAGGGACTAGGCAGGGGGAGCTGGGTGGGAGACTGAGAGGGAGGCAGGAGCCTCTTTCCAGAGGGCCCAGTGAGTCCCTGAGCCATAAGCTTCCTCTGGGATGAGGGATACTGAGAGAGTAGGTCCTCCAGCAGCTGGTGGAGGAGGGGATGGAGGGAGAGGGGGCTCACGGGGAACATTCATTCATGCAGGGACACACTGACTGTGAGCAAAGGGCCTAAGGCCGAGGCTGGGACAGGCATTCAAAGGAGCAGCAGACATGCCCCTGCCCACCAGGGGTTCAGCCTGCACAGGACACTAATCATGGGCCAGAGAATCAGCTCCCAGAATGGGGCCACTGAACACTCCTTAGAGGAGAAGAGGTGTGAGGGCAGGACAGCAGCAGCTCCTGCAGGGCCCTGAGCCATGGAGGCTGAGGAGCCCCGGTGCAAACTCTCTTCATGCTGGGACTGCCCCCAGCACGCGGCCCTGTGGGACTGCCCGGGTCACAGGCCCCCAGAGCCAGCTGCAGGGAGGGGATCCCTGGATGAGAATAAGTGGGGAGTGGAGGGCTCCTGACTTGGAAGGGCTGAGGGCAGAAGGAAGGGCCTGAGCAGAGGCTGGAAGCCGAGGAGAGAGGGACACATCGGGAATGCAGGCAAGCAGGTGGGTGTGACGTGTGTCTGTGAGACCAGAATTGGGCAGAGGAACCCCGAGGCCTGAGTCCTGCAGGGAGTCACTGGCCCAGACCCCTCAGATGGCACAGACCATGGACACCCCCAACTCGCTTTTTCTGAAAACCTCCCTAGACACACTCAGGACGATGGATGAAGATGGGAAGAGGTACCTGCTTGGTGCTGCCTGGACCAGCAGGGGTGAGGGCTGGAGAGCAGCACGGGAGGGACACCGAAGGGCAGAAGTAGGTTGGATGTGCCTGCCAGAGTCCTAAACTGGTGACCAGGTGGCAGGGGGTGACATAAACATGGAGGACAGAAGCGGAGAACCCTCACCCTGAGCTCCCTAAGCTCCGGGATAGCCCCCCTCCACTGGCAGGTGCACTTACCTCGGCCACAGACGTCCCCAAGGTCCAGGGTGGCAGTTTTCCAGTCCCCCTGGTTGCTGACCACACAGGTGAGGCTGGGGCTGGGCTGGCTCAGGGGCAGGTTCACAGCCAGTGTCCAGAGGTTGGGGGCTGGTCCTGAGTCTGGTCTCTGCTCCAGCTCCCTGGGCAGGCCCTTGCTCTCCCAGGACATTGTCTGGTCCTCCCTGGTTCCTGTGGTGTTACACTCCATGGTGATGTTGCACCAGCCTCGTGTGAGGGACAGAACTGTGGCCTGGATCTGGGGAAGGGGCACAGGCTCTGGTGAGGGAGGGACAAGAGGACAGAACCTCACATGAGTGGAGAACATCACAGGTCCTGATTTCTCCTGCAGATTCTCCCTGAAGCTTTGGCTTCCTCCCCCTAAGGACAGTGATTGCATTTTACAGATCACAGAGAATTGACCCAAATATACAGCAGGGGCTAAAAAGGAAGGGAGCCACTGAGTTCAGCTCTATGTGATTTCACTAGACTGAGGACATCTTACAAATCTCCCATGGGAAAATAGTTGCTGGAGGCTCCCCCAATAATCCATGAATTCTGAGAGAGTGAGGTTTCCCCTAGAAGAAGGAGAAGTCTGGAACAGGATTTGTTCTTCTCCGGGTCCTGGTCTTGATTTTTCTGCTCAGAGGGTCCCTGGGACCGCACAGTCCATGGTATAGACGGCCACTGGCCAACTCTGGAAGCCCAGAGATCAGACCCAGTCTCCACCAGGAGAGACCTCAGTGGAAGTCACTCGGAATGGCCTCCTGCAGTGTGGCTGGACCAGGCACTGAGCTTGGGGTCTTCCCAGGAAGACATGGGACAGACTGAGAGTCAGTCTTAGGAATCTCCGGGTCTTGAGGCTACGAAGGCCACTCTCTCTGGAGCAGAACATCTCCCTGTGCAGGGGGTAGGGGTGCAGAGAGAGCGAGCTGCTCCCTGAGGGCCTGAGGAAGGGTTACCCTGTGCATTCTCCTCCATCCGTGGAGGTTCAGAGCTGGACCATGGTATCTGAGTGAGCTGACTCGGGCTGGGCTGAGAAGGACGAGGGGATGGGGTGGGGGAAACCACATGCAGGATTCTGGATCCTGCTAGGTGACGAGTGTCCCCCAACCATGGCCACGTGCTGACCCTTAGAGCCTGAAGATGTCTTAGGTTCCATGGCAAAGGGGAAATGAGGTTGAAAACAAGCTGACCATAAACTAGAGATGGTCTGAATTCCCTGGACAAGACCCATGTGATCACAGGGTCCTCACAACTGGGAGGAGGCAGGAGAGGAGGTGGGAGGGACACAGTACCAGAGGGACTCATCCCACCAGTGCCACCTGTGAAGGGGGGGAAGGGGCCAGAAGCCAGGGGATACTGGTGCCCCTAGAAGGGGGGACAGGAACAGAAGTGGATTCTCCCCGGAGCCTCCAGAGAGGACCACAGCCCTGTTGACACTTGGACCTCATGGCAGAGGCTCTGGGGTCTGACTCCCGCCCTACAGCCCAGGAGGACCCCAGGGGGTGGTGTGGTCGCCACTGAGGTGCAGTCACCTGTTACAGCAGCACTGGACAGCAAGAGTCTCACTAAGGACACTGAGTCCTATGGGGACAATGAGTATTATGGCAAAATCCCCGTTTCCCCCCATTCCGTGTTCCCTCCTGAAGCACAGATGTGATTTATCCTCGGTGTGAGTCTCAGCTCTGCCTGCATTTGTGGTGACCTCACAGCATCGAATTTCTGGGGAGAAGATCAAGTCTGAAGGCTGGGGTTTGGAACGAAGCCTGCAAGCGGGGCGCACAGACACTCCCAGGGACTGAGGAAGGGGGTCAGCTGTGGGACTGGGGGAGGGGTTGTCACATACCGTAGACCGTCAGGTGGAAATCCTGGTCATATTGTCTTCCTCTCGTATAGGACTCTCGAGCCCGGTACAGCCCACTGTCCTCAAATGTCAGATTGTCAATCCTCAGGGTCGTTGTGTTGAGCACATGGACCCTCTTCTGGTACTTGTCCTGGAAGTTGACCCATTGTGGAACATCTCTCCCAGGAAACACGTACAGCATGACTATGTAATTTGATCTGGATACAATGCCCCAAGACATCTTCTCCAGCTCGACTTCTGGAGGTAATTCTGGTTTTCTGATCACTTGAAACAACACAGAAGCTCCTTGAATCCCCTTCAGAGTAACAAGGATTCCAGAATCGTCCACTGCAGACCCAGGGGCTCCAGGACTCTGGGTCACAGCACTGCAGACACCTGGGGCATAGGACATAGGAAACACGGGTGGTTTTCATTGGGAAAAAAGGCAAAAACCCTAGAACCCATCTTCATGAAATCCATCCCATGTGCCCCCTTGAGCACAGGAAGGCAGGAGAGTGCCATGAGTTTGAGGCGAGGCTGGAATCCCTCCTGGCCCCAGGGGAGCGTCCCCTTGCACAGGTCACGGGAACTTGCTCACCTGCAGGGTCCGGACCCCTGACAGCGAGAGGATGAACGTCAGGGGATCTCGGGTCTGAAGCACGAGCACCTGTTGGGGCCACAGCGAGTGCATTTGTGCAGGAGGCAGGTTCTCACGGGGCTGCAGAGACCCCTCGTGCCCACAGGCCGCGTGAGCTCTGCCCCTGGAGGGGGGTCGCTCCCGGAGACTCGCCTCTGAGGAGCAGAGCACTGTTAACGTGACGGATGGCCCTCAGGGACCGCAGGTCCGACAGGGCTGTGACCCTGTCTTGCTGTGACCCTGTCTCCTGCTCGCTGTGACGAAGTCACCGCCCCGAGCAGCTTTTGAATGGATTCTCTGCACACAGGGACTGAGGTACGTCAGCTGGGGGGCATATCTGCGGCCGTGGGTGCGTGGACATCACACCCAGGACACACGTGTCACACGTGAGTGTGTGCCTGCCCAGTGTGCATGTATGTGCTTCACACACGGGCGTGTAGGCACTGAGATAACCCACTGGGACATCTAATCGGCCAAAGGCAGGTCCGTCTCAGCCTCTGGCAGACCCGGCTCATCGCCCCTGAGAGCGACCCCAGCTGCCCTCCCGCCAGTAACGCTCCGGTTCCAACACGCAATGACCGAACTTTCTTTCTTTCCTTTTTCTTTAAAATATTTTATTTATTTATTTGATAGACAGAGACCACAAGCAGGCAGAGAGGCAGGCAGAGAGAGAGGGGGAGAAGCAGGCTCCCCGCCGAGCAGAGAGCCCGATGCGGGGCTCGATCCCAGGACCCTGAGATCATGGCCCAAGACGAAGGCAGAGGCCCGGACCCACTGAGCCACCCGTGCACTTCCTGAACTTTCTGATCTTATCTAAATCGATAGAGAAAATGCTATGACATCATATTCTAATGAGCATTTCTCCTGTAGATGAACTGGGTCACCATGTCCCATGGCTGTTGATGTCCTCTGGCCGCTGTGAGCCGTCTGCCCTTGTCCTTGGCCCGTGCCTGTGTTTCTCTTTTTAGCACCTCGGAGCTAGTTCTATATTGATAAGATTAGCCTGTTTTCTTTTTTTTTGTGGCTTACAATTTTTTTTTAATATTAATTTTTAAAAATTTTTTAAATAAACATATAATGTATTTTTATCCCCAGGGGTACAGGTCTGTGAATCGCCAGATTTACACACTTCACAGCACTCACCATAGCACATTCCCTCCCTAATGTCCATTACCCCACCCCCCTCTCCTGACTCCCCTCCCCCCAGAAACCCTCAGTTTGTTTTGTGAGATGAAGAGTCTCTTACGGTTTTTCTCCCTCCTGATCCCAGCTTGTTTCATTTATTCTTTTTCTCCTCCCCAACCCCCCATGTTGCATGTCCATTTCCTCATATCAGGGAGATCATATGATAGTTGTCTTTCTCTGATTGACTTATTTCACTAAGCATGATACCCTCTAGTTCCATCCACGTCGTTGCGAATGGCAAGATTTCATTTCTTTTGATGGCTGCATAGTATTCCATTGTGTATATATACCACATCTTCTTTATCCATTCATCTGCTGATGGACATCTAGGCTCTTTCCATAGTTTAAGATTAGCCTGTTTCCTAACAAAATAACAAATAGCTTCGGGTTTGCGTCTCAGCCTTGTCTCGGACTAATGGCCCTGCTATTGTCCTCACGAAGTTACACGGGCGGATCCTGTAAGGCTTCCCGGATTATCCCTCACATAAAAAGATCCACCCCCCTCATCAAAGTGTGCTCCTAATTCTCTCTTCTTTCCTTCTGGAACCTTCTTACTTCAGTCTTCCGCTGTGAGTCTGACGCACAGGGACCGTGCTTGGGTCTCAGATCGGGAAGTCTGGTGCAGCAGGGCGGTCGGCAGCCTGGAGGGGAGGGACTGGGAGGCCTGAGACCAGGTCCTCTGTCCCCTTGATCGAGTGGATGGGAGCAGTCACGTGGCCCGCCTGCTTTCGGCCTTCCCTCTGGGATGGGACGTCCTAGCCGAGTTGCCCCCAGAATGAGAGCTAGGATGTCAGGAGAGGAAGGCGTTCCCATCCATGTGAGCTGCTCTCACCACCACGATGGGTCTTGACAAGCGCTCCGGGGTCAGCCCGGCCTTCCTAGGCTCAGGATGGAGCCCATGTCTCTCCCCCAGCTGCCCCTCTCAGGGGCTCTTCCTGGGATCAGGGATGGGCCCTGGGACACAGATGCCCAGGGTGCAATCCCATAGGCGGCCACGGGGAGTCGAAGTCGGGCAGGGGCCTTCCTGACCGAGCCAGCCAGCAGCTGGCTTCCGTGGCCCCTGTCCCGTCCCCGTCCCCAGGTGGCTGAGGCCCACCCGAGCTGCTGGGCAGAGTGGTGGAAACGGAGGGAGGACCGGTACTCCTCCCACACACGGGTGACAACAATGTCTATCGCGCCTGCGCTCGGTGTGCACCTGTCCCCTCTCCTCAGCGGGTCATCTCGTGACTGGACAGTATTCTGGGCTCATTCAACACTATCCTATGGATTCTGGGCTGAGTTAAGCAGAAGTTGAAGGGGCGTGTCCTCCCAAAATTCAGCACCGTGAAGGACGTGCGTCCCCTCTCTGTCGGCCACAAACACGATGAACCCGTGCACACACAGGACATCTGTGTCGATCGATCGGGCTTCCTGGTGGCCTGGAGAGGGCTGGTCTTTGACTCTTCCTGGGGCGGGGTTTCCTCATGAATTCATGGAAGAACAACAGTGTCCCGTCACACTCATGTCTCCACCCAGTCCTGGCCAGGGCCCATCTCATGTGCAAATACGCAGAGTGTGGTGCCCACAGGACGCCAACCACAGTCAGATAAGCCGCCCTTGTTCCAACAGGGGACGGTGCCCGGGGCTCCCCGAGGGACAGCAGATCCGTCCCCAGGGCGGGACCTGCCCGTGGGCTGTTCCCCAGGAATTCTGAGCCCACATTGTCGCTCTCAGTGCCCCCATGTGGGTCAGAGGGGTCCGCCCCAGGGGACAGGGACACGGACGCTGGCGTTTCTGCTGACCATGGGGAGGAGCGGCCCAGAAGCTGGAAGCCCACTCAGGACGGGAGGAAGACACAACAGTGCTCAGATCTGCAGAAGGTGCTGACCCCACAGAGGGACAGAAGGTGGGGGGCGGGGTGGCTGTGAGCGAGAGTCTGAGTTTATTTAAATAAGACAAAATTTGACTTTCAACCATTAACATAAAATTTTGTTCATTTCCCTCTCACCCTTCCTTCCTTTCATTCTTACATAATCTTCTAACCCTGATATTTATGGAAGAGAATTCTGTAATTTCTCATTACATCTCCAGTTAAACTGATTGAAAAGAAGAGAAAGCCTACGTTTACCAACAGGAAGTGATTTTGTTAAAAGAAGGATCTCAATGACTTGCAAAGCTCATTTTCTAATGAGTAATCCTCCTGTTTACAAATGTCCTGCGTTTCCAGAATTTCCCAGAATCGCTGCCGGCGTGGAGGGGCTGGTGGGCTCGCAGCAAACATTACAGACAGTAAGAGCTTCCCAGGCTGTCCCCGAATTCAGTTCCGGAGATCTTACTGTTTTCTCCTTTGTTCTTATTTCATTTGTTACACGTAAGCAAATGGACTTCAATGAAGTAAGAACCAGAATATGGGGCTCTTGTTAAAACAGTCTTTCAGTTCTGTTTTGGGGCCCCCTCTGCTTCCCTCCTGTCCCCTCCCGGTCACCCCGACATGGAGCCCAGGTCAGCAGTCTCCCGTTCCGGCTCACACCTACACACAGCAGGTGGGCGCAGACCCTTGACTTCTGGGGGCTCCTTTCCTTCCCTTGCAAACAGAACGTCACTGGATTCGGGGCCTCATCTTGCCCAAGGGGCCAGACTAGCGCGGCCCCTCCAGCTCAGACAGGGGCTCTGGGTCGGCGCCTCCTGCACACAGCAGCTGCAGAGGCTGCCGGTCCTCTGTGCACGGCAGGGGGGATGGCCGTCCCCACCCCGGGTCCCCCGCAGCCGCTCCTGTGTCTCTTCCATCCTCTCCCCTGGAGGCTCCGGGGTCTCCCGGCCTCACCGCCCTGGGAGGGGGAGGGGATTCCCTTCATGCTGCCAGGCAGCCGGGTCAGGGTTCCCAGCCTGGCCTCAGCCCAAAGCTCCCTTTGTTCCCTCTGTCCACCCCGGGGCTCGAACCCAGCGCACCGCGTGTGCTCCGTCGTCACGGGGCTGCTCCGTCTGGTTCTTCAGCACAGACCTCAGCCAGCCCGGGAGCTCCTGCCTCCCTGCCCGCCCGGCAGCCTCCCTCCCAGGGGGCCCGGGCCACTCACTGAGGAGGAGGCTGGTGAATCGCAGGAGGCAGGAGGCTCCGCACAGGTGGGGGTCTTCTGAGCAGGTGCCCATGGC
>PISX010035194.1:0-13193 GCA_004024625.1 Mellivora capensis
CCAACCTTCCTGTCACCCTCCGGTCACACTCACTTGCAACTTTGGGGCAATCTGGTCCCTCTACTTCCCCTCCCCCCAAACTCTGTGAGATCATTTGTAAACCTTGGACTCTGTGTCAGGTTTAGCTCTGCCTTTCAGGTCTGTGCTTGCCACGTTCTCGTGACCTCCAACAGAAGTTGCCACAGAGACTTCCCAGCATTCCCGTCAAGCTTCATGCCGCGAGGTATCATCAGACAACTTCTCACCAACATCATACACCCTACTAAACCTGAAAATGACTCCGATGCATGAGTCCTTTTATTGTCTCAAACCTGTTCTCACCTGTGCATTCCTCGTGCTCTTCCGTCATGTGAAATGCTCTGTGGCCTCCTTCTTCCTCATGCACAGCCATATATCTCCATCTTCAAAGTTCAAATCCAAACGGAATCCCTCTGACAAATGTCCCTTCTCTACTGGTCCACTTGGTATCTCCTTGGAGATCCTGGAAGCGTAGACAAAGGGAGTGTGTCAGTATGCGTGATTTTGTTCTCTTCTCTTTTCAACTAAATTGAAAATATGCCAAAACCAGCCCCCAGCCTTCTTTTGTTCTCATCACATTCCCTAACAAAACACTGCACACTCTGGTCACTAAATGAAGAGAGTAAAAGATGTCGGTTATTACCTGGGTACCTCTTGTGTGCCAGATAATGGATAAGTGTAACTTCTTTAATCTATCTGGTGAGCCTCTGAGATGCACATTTGTGTCTGCATTTAACAAATAGGAAAATAAAATTGAGTGAGACGTCCAACTTCACCCTTCAAGAAGAGCGGGAACACGCGTGTGTGGCCGGAGAGTGCCAAGTGTGTCGCTGTGTTTGCCACGGCCACCCAGTACGAAGCTGAGGACTGCAGTGCACTTGAACCAGCGTGCTTTGCCATGATAAAATGCAGAGGCAGGGGGGCATAGGGGTTAAGAACAGACCCTGTGGGGACTACCTACCTGCATCCAAATTTCCCTTTCACCCCTTCCGCAAGCAAGCCAATTAGCTTCCTGGGGACAGAACTCACCTCTTTCCAGGGGGCAGAGCAGTAGCAAGTTCCAGGGAGGTCACGAGAATTAAAGGCGCTAATGCCGATGCCCTGCTTAGCACTTGAGAAATGACAGATTTCTCTTCTTGTCTTGGCTCTGCCTTCCCACCACTCCCCAAGCAGCTGTACCAAAAGGTGTACATTCTTTGACTTTCAAAGTATAGTTCCTAAAGGAGCACCTGGGTGGCTCAGACTAAGCGTCTGCCTTCAGCTCAGGTCATGACCCCAGGGTCCTGGGATCGAGTCCTGCCATCAGGCTCTCTGTTCAGTGGGAGCCTGCTTCCTCCTCTCCCTCTGCCTGCTGTTCCTCTACTGGTGCTCGCCCTCTTTCTGTCAAATAAATAAACAAAATATTTTGAAAAAAATGCCTAAACTTTTATTGTTTTTTATTTGTGACTTGCTAGATTTATTTTCCCCTGCTTATCGTATTTACTCTGTACAATGAAGTAAAAACCAGAACTCATCCCATCCGAATTTTCTCAACCACCAAGCCGTGTGGAGTGACTCAAACTCTTAAGAGCAACAGACATGCTCAAATCACAGGGGAAAAAAAATACATTTTATTCCTGTGAGGGCAAAACCAACAATGGCAGCATTTTATAAAGATAGATGTCTGAGAATGTATAGATGAGAGGGAGAAATGATAGAAAGAGAGATGATAGATAGATAATGATAGATAGATAAATAGTAGATAGATTTTGGGGAATAGAGGCCTGAACCCCAACAGTGAAATGCAGACATGATACAGACAGACATGAAGCAGTAGAATTTTTGGAGGTGGAGGCATCCCTACCTTTCATCAAGTCTCTGCCCCATCCCACCTGACCCGATATTATAGAGGAGAAAGCTGGGCCTGTGGGAAACTGGCTGTCGTGTTCACAGAGATAGTGACAGATGGGACCTGAGACCCATTCCCTCCACCCACAATGTGGGTTTTTCCCTTGCAGAGAGAAACTGAGGTCTCGCGTTAGCTATTTTTACGTCCTTGTCTAGCAATACCGCAACTCTACTTTCTTCTGCCTCCCCCGGCTATACGAAATCATCTCACTCATCCCTAACATTCACTCTTCCACCCACAAAACTACCGTTTTCCACTGGCATCTCCCAGCAGCCCATTATTTTCCGCTGGCCACACACCCTTGTTCCTCAACTTGGGTGGGGGTTTCTGCCTCTGGCTGACTGATATTCCATTCCAGAAGTTTCCTTAGAACAGAAGGGTACTAGACGACAGTGTTTGTGTGTATGTCTGTCCTTACACAAACACCTCCCATCCTGTCCTGTCCAGCCATGCATTGTTCCCCTGATTCACAGCCAGCCAGCCCTGCTCCTCATAGCCCTGCCATACCCCATTCTCCTCCCTCCTTTGTGTCCTACTCTTTTATAGGGTCTAAGGGATGCCCGGAAATTATGATACGAAAGATTTTGAGATTTCTTGCCATGTTCCAACGGATTTCTCTCTACATATAAACCTGCACTCTTTTGATCCTTTTTCCCCCTTACTTGCATCCTCTATATGTGGTCTCCCGGATCTCTCTCTGCACGTGATCGTACCTAACACTGCCTCCTGTTCTGCTTCTCTTCTGTCACTTGCCCACAGCTGCATCGTGTGGCTCCAGGGATGGCTGGACCTGGTAGCCTGTGACCTGATTCTTAGAGTAGCCTGTATGACTTCCCCTCGTAGCTTAGCAGAGTTAGCAAAACTACTTGAGAACGGGATGTCATGAAAGCTTCTGAAAAAATATTGACCTGGACCTTCTGATAAAATGCTGTTCTGAGAATGCTTATTTTTCAACATTTCATTCAGGAAAAAATGGGCAATAATTCTACCACCTAACTTGAAAATTTGGGAGGTTGAGAGAAGGAAGTTCTTACTTCTGCAAAGAGACATTGCCCACATCACAGTCTGAATAATGGAGCTGGGACCAAGAGTCCAGCACTTCCCACTTTCTAAACCAGGAGTCAGTAAACTTTACCTTTAAGGGCCCAGAGAGTAAATAAGGTTGGCTTTGTGGGCTACAGAGCTGGGTAACGACTCGATTCTGCATTGGAGGAGGAGGCAGCCATCCCCAACACGGAAGCAAATGGGACAGCCATTCTGACCAACTTGGTTTACAGAAACAAGCAGCCATTGAGATTTAGCCTGTGGGCTGGAGAGTCTGCCCCTTCTTTGAGCCAACCCAAGTTATAATCAGTGGGAGCAACCGCCTCGAGAGGGCAGACACCTGCCACACAGTCTCAGTAAGCATGCAGAGCACAATCACCCACAAGCTTAGGTGGAGATTCTGTCTCAAGGATGAGACCAGGTTGGAGATTCAATTCGAAAAGAATATCAAAAGACAGCAGTGGAGAAAATACTCAGCACAGAGAGGGAGGTAGAAATGCCACATCCGTCACTGTGTCAGCAGCCTGCTTGACTCAGATCAGAGGAGAAGCCAGGAGGGGAGGTCATTGGGACCTCATAAAAGAGGCACAGATATCAAAGCTCATCCTCCATGGAAAAAGATCTGGAGAGTTGAAAACAAAGGAAATACATGGATGCCTGGGCCATTGAATTCACCTGTGTAGGGCTGCTTCCCCAGGTCACACAACTGCAACACCATCTCTCATTGCACTCATTGTCCTCATACTCATCTTCCTCCTCATCAGTATTGCAAAACTTGCCCTTTGTTAAAACATTATGCTCTCCACTTTATAGGTAGTGTTTACTTAATCCTCAAACACTCCAGGAGGTAGGGATATAAAATGACATTCACATTCTGCAGACAGAGAAGATGAGACTCAGTAGTTAATAACCCAATAGCAGTCACATCACTAGAACGTTCCAAAGCCCAGAGTCAAATCTAACCCCCCACCATCCAAAGCCCATTCTATAAACTGGAAAAACTGAACCACAATGTTGCTCCTTTCCTTTGCAATAAGGCACATGAATCCAGCTCAAAGATGCTCATGACTAAAATCCTCTATCACCATCTGGGCCCATCATGAGCATATTGATACCACAAATAGCTGTAGATTCAAAAGAACACCAGCAAGTTCACCCTTGCCAATCCCCCTCTGCAGAGGTGAAGGGTTAACAAGCTCACCCGTGGTGCCCGGAGCGGAAGCATTTAGTGAACAGCTGGGAAGACCTACTGCCCTTACACTTTAATGCATATGTATAGCATCGCCCTCACTAGCCCTCCTGCATTCGTTTGCACTGGGTTTTTTTCCTCCACAAGGAGACCGTGGAAGAAGCCAGCTGGAGGGCACACAGGCTCCAGCCTGAACTGTCTCTTCTTGGAAATAACCCCAGTACAAAACAGAATCTGCTCCTAAGGGGATCATAAAGATTGAATTCTTCATGAACTACCAGAAATAAAATTCAATTTAAAACAAAAATTGCAAAAAGACTCCCCATTCCCTGGAATTGACAGTGGGCTGGGTTTCCTCAATTAAGCAAAACCGTTTTAGGTGCCATTGATCTTCCTAGCAGCTACTGGCAGTTACAAATGGACCCTGGTGGACTGGAAATACACCTTCATTTGTCATAAAGGGAGCTTTTATTGTAATGCAATGCCCTTTGGAATTATCAGAGGCCTGACTACATTTCAAAGATGAATGAACCTCTTCTTGCCCAGCTGGACCTACCATCCTAAGTGTGGCTATCTTAGGCTTTGCTCTCTCAAGTTTGCCAAAGTCCAAAATGGCGCCTTACAGACATTAAATCTGGCAGTGAACTAAGGAGGCAACCTTGAACATAAGGTAGTGCTTGCTCTGACATAGGCCATCCCTTCTTTACATGACAGCCTTAGTTGTGAACACACCATGCTAAGAAGAGAGAAATCACACACATACACACACACATACACACACAGTTTCTGGGCAAGCAAATGGAAAAAGTAAAACCAATTCAGAGAGAAATTGGACTAATAAAGCAATATAGTTTGTTATTTTCATGTGCTACCAGGAAAATGAACATAACCAGCCACACCTTTCTTGAGTTTTAGTATAAATTGCCACACTGTATTTGAATAGTTCAACATGGTCCAGATATCCAATTTGCAGAGATTTGACTATAGAAATTATGTTCAGGAAAAAAAATAGACTTATGACTTGAAATATAAAGATTTGGAAGTACAGAATGATTAAAGGTTTAGATTTACAGAAGATAGCTGCTTAGTTTCAAAAAAATGGGCAGAAGACATGAACAGACACTTCTCCAAAGAAGACATACAAATGGCTAACAGACACATGAAAAAATATTCATCATCACTAGCCATGAGGGAGAATCAGATCAAAACCACATTGAGATACCACCTTACACCAGTTAGAATGGACAAAATTAACAAGACAGGAAACAACGTGTGTTGGAGAGGATGTGGAGAAAGGGGAACCCTCTTAGACTGTTGGTGGGAATGTAAGTTGGTGCAGCCACTTTGGAAAACAGTGTGGAGATTCCTTAAGAGAATAAAAATAGAGCTACCTATGACCCTGCAATTGCACTACTGGGTATTTACCCCAAAGATACAGATGTAGTGAAAAGAAGGGCCATCTGTACCCCCAATGTTCATAGCAGCAATGGCCACAATCACCAAACTGTGGAAGAGCCAAGATGCCCTTCAACAGACGAATGGATAAAGAAGATCTGGTCCATATATACAATGGAGTATTATGCCTCCATCAGAAAGGATGAATATCCAACTTTTATATCAACATGGATGGGACTGGAGGAGATTATGCTGAGTGAAATAAGTCAAGCAGAGAAAGTCAATTATCATATGCTTTCACTTACTTGTGGAGCATAAGGAATAACACAGAGGACATTAGGAGAAGGAAGAGAAGAATGTATCGGGGAAAATCAGAGGGGGAGATGAACCATGAGAGACTGCAGATTCTGAGAAACAAACTGAGGATTTTGGAGGGGAGGAGGGTGGGTGATTAGATGAGTCTGGTGGTGGGTATTAAGGAGGAAACGTATTGCCTGGAGCACTGGATGTGGTGCACAAACAATGACAAAAAAAAAAAAAAGAAGAAGACGTTGCACAGGTATTCTGTTGTTAGAAGGGAGATTACCATTTAAGTATCATGTGTTCTGATGGATCTAATGTCATGATCAAAAGTGTTCTGATAGATCCAGACCACAATAGAGTTTTGCATGCATCATGAATTTGAGCTTAAAATAATGAACTACAGTCTGGATGAGGGCAGATCTGTTTATCTGCTCCCCCTTTCATCACCAAGACTTAAACCACTGTTGCTCTTAGTAGAAGTTTATTTTTTTTTAAATGAGTGCATGGAAGAAGAGAAAGAGAGAAAGAAGTAAAGAAAGAAGAAGGAATGTCTCACTGCTAGCAGGCTGAAATTGTCATATGCTCAAACAGTTCATGTGTGTAGGTATCTAACTATATGGTGTATGGCACATAAAGGACACAGTGTCTCTGTCATATGTTTCATAAGAAAAGGCAGGCAGTCACGGGTAAAAAGAATTTTTATATTGAAACTTGGTAATTGAGGGCATAACTGCAATGTCAGACACAGAGAAAGCAAAAATTCCAATATGTTCAGAAATCTGTGCCTCCCCCACTGCCTTCCCCACCCACAGGCCAGCTCCCCGTGAAGAAGAATCATGACATTATGATCGGGTTCAGCCTAATGAGAACAAGAAAAGAACACTAGAGAATAATGAATCCACCAAAAAGTCTCAAGAAAACCTGCTTTAGGCTTCCCAAATGGAGGAACTTGGGCCGTTTTGATTTATCTTTCTATTACGGAAAAGTAGACAGAAAAGTGTATAATGAATCCTCACTCACTCTTCTTGCCCAGCATGGACAATGGCCAATTCATGGATAATCTTAACTTCAGCTCCAACCCTGCCCACTCTCCTTAATTTAGTACTGTGGCATATCACAAACATGTGCCCCTTTTTCACCTGAATCCACACCCCTGCAGTGTGGCTTCCCACTGCCCTTTCATTAAGTCTCCACGCTTGCTTTGGCCAATGGGATGGTAGCAAATGGGACACAAGAAGAGATTTGCCTGTCATTGCTTGTGCCATCAGGGTCACCCCTGCTTTTATACTTAACCATCATCATGAGAACATGTCTAAGCTAGCCACCTGAGGGAGAAACATGCAGTCACCAGAGTTGTCCCTCCCAAGGCCATCCCAGATCAGCTGACAGCCAGCTGATGCCTATATAAGCAATTCAAGCTGAAATGAGAATTCCTCAGCCAACTCCAACCAAGATGAGTAGAGCCTCCAGCCAAATGTCCCAGACTTGTGAACAGTAAACTCTTAAGCTTGTGTGCCACTGATGTTTTTTGGTCATCTTTATTATAGGTAATGGGTGCAAGTGTGAACCTCAAAAAGTAACCATTATCACAAAGCATTGCAAAGATACCACGTGACTATCACAACTTTTGAAGGAGTGGACACGTGATTTTTCCCCAGCTTCTAGATAAAAAAAATAAAAACAAAAACAGTGAAACCCAATGAGATCAAGTAATTCATCAAAACTCACACAAGGACAGAGTTGAGACCTAAAGCCAAGAATACTGTTTCCTAGTTCTTTCCTCCATATTGTGTTGAAGAAGACTTTTTAAGTGCTTATTAAATTAACCTAGATAGGAAAGGTTCTTCTGTCTTCTAACACTTCTGAATTAAAAAAAAAAGTGGCAATCAAAAAAGAAAAGTAAAAAAATGTTAGAGAAAAATGTAATTACCTACACACAATGAAAACTGCAAACCAAACATGACAAGAACAGAAATCATAAGTGGATGTCACCATCACCTTTTCTTAATACTCTAACCAAAGGCAAAGCTATGAGCCTGGGCAGGATGGGGTTTATTCAAGCACAATATTAAAATATTTATAAATCAGCAAATCAGACACCATCCTTAGTCTTGAAACTCCATTTAATAGGTTATATTATTAATTCTGATGAGAAGCTAAGAGATAACACAGCTACAAAAAGGCTACAAAAAGGCCTAAAATTGGAGGGTACACAAACTCTGAATTGTGTATCTACTCAAGAGATTTTACTTGATTCTTTGACATCTGTTTCCCTTTGACATCTGTTTCCCTCACCATCCCAAATCCCAGACTTGAGGGCCCTGCTATGTATGGTCTAGTTCCCTCTGAGTAAATAAAACTAACCCAGCCCAGAGCCTGCTCTCTTCCTACTCTACTCATCACCAAGGACTAGACAAGATTTCCTAGTGCCATCCAGAGCCTGGAAATAACTCTGAAGATCAGGGAACTTATCTACATCTTGGTGTGCTTGATATCCAACCAAGTTCACCATAGACTTTGACTCATGAACAACAGACAAGGACCAACGTGATGCCACTTTCCTACACATGCAAGCACACACACACACACACACACACACACACTTAACTGACAGTTGGGTCCATGGTGGGAGACAAAGTGACAAGCACTGAAACACAGTACAGCATAAGTACTCTACTGCTCAGCTGTCCTCTTTAGAAGGAGTCCTAGTCTGGGGGAACCAGATTTACATTAGTGAAGGTATCTAGCTTACATATTAAGTTGAGAGCTTGAGGGGCCTCTGGGAGAATTATCTGACAACTTCCATTTGAAAAATGTTATCCTCCAATACAAGTGGTTGAAAAACAAAGACTTCCCTGAGATCACAGAGTAAGTCATAGGAACAACCACTGAACCAGATTCCAACCCGATAAACAATCGCACCCAATTCAGAATAGCTTAGAGATGGAGAAAAGAATAGTTAGAATCTGCTGGTGCCACCATATAAGTTTGGAGCTATTTTCTAAGCTACTTTTTAGGTCCCTAGGACGCCTGAGTGTTAAAGGCACTCCCCCTATGAACTCATGAAAACATACTGAAGAAGCTTCATTAAATATTATAGTATGTACCTAGTGACAGATGTAACATATTAAACTGTACTACAAAATGCATTGTAATATTGAAAAAGTAGAAATACATATTAATGGGTTTATAATCTACTTTGTGGCTTATTAAGGTACTATCAATAAAGAAAGGCTTAAAATTGAAACATCAGTTGTGCAGGAACTTGGGCCTAGCTAGTAACTGCAGGGGTCTGGTAGGCTTCAGCATCGTGGCATCTGTGCAAAGGCAGAATTAAGCACCGTAGAAATGCCATGGTGCCCAGATCTCCAACTACCCGTGCAAGTCTGTATTTGTTCCAAGAATCAGCCCCAAGGTCACGCATTTTTCCATATGTAAATTAGAGACTCAGTTTTGATCATTTGCCTCTGTGTCTCTGCAAATTGTTCCTTCTTTGTCATTCATAATGTCACTGCTGTTCCTGTCGGAAGGAGGACAAAGAGCAGAAAGATAATCCATTTAGTTGTTGTTCCTTGCTCTTGGGCTTAAGAAAGAAAGGAAAAGAAGAAGAGAAAGAAGAAAAAGAGGACCTGTTTTCTCTGTAGGTTTATTCAAGTGCTCTTGTCCAGGACAGGAGATGCTCTCATACCCACCCAGTTCTTGACACCCACAAAGCCACCCTGAGAAACCTAACCCAAGGGTGTGCCCCCACCCTTTCATAGGAATCCATGGCTGTTTGCCCTTGGAGAGATATCCCTGTGGCAGTCCGGTATCTAGCTGAGCTACACAGGGACAGCAGAGTGAATCACAGGCCTCTCTGAGTGTGATTGTGCTGTTGCTCAGAATGGCTGTCCATGAACAAGCCTGCTAGAAATGAAACACGATTGCTTTTACCAAACCCTTCCAGATCTGCACTTTGGTGTGTGGGTTCAACTTGGCTTCTCTCTTCACTCTGCTCCCTGCCACACTCTCTCTGGAGTGCCTGTTCTGGGCCTGTTTCCTTAAGGAACTGCCGGCTAATGAGAGAGACTTCAGAACTCCTTGAACAACTAAACAATTGCATCCCACCCTTCCTGAAGCCAATAAGGATGTTTGCAGAAACCCAAACAGCCTGGGGAGGTGTCAGGAAGTGAACCAAGGAAGGCATGCTGTTTATAGGCCAGAAAAATTGCAGAGATTTTATTCTGGTTTGGTTGTTTGGATTGTAAAGAGAATACAGCCCCTCCCGGGGAAATGCTGGCAGTGAACAGCCTATCATTCAGAGAGACTACCTCCATAATGTCTGGCCGCAAGCCTCAGGGGGCCACGGAGGGAGACAAATGATGAAAGGATGGGGAAAATCATTGTTCACCTAGTATGGGGGGAAAGAGAAACAAGGAAAAATGTAGAACACACTTCACAAACTCTCTTAAATATTGGGACTTGCCAAATGCTTGCCTCCTCAGATACTAGAGACTTACTTATTTTGGAAATGCTGTGAAGGTTTCATTGCCTTAAAATGAAGGAAAACAAGGAAATATGCTATAGAAAACAATCCTGGCAGCATGTGGCAGAAAATAAGAGACACAGAAGCCCAGAATTAGTCCAACAACACTGAAGCTCTTTTGATCGAAAAGTGGATCAAAGAATAATATTGTCCGTGTGATAAAATGGAGAGTACATACATGGAGATGAGACATGGGATTACGGAAATCTTTGAACTAGATGATGCCTTAAACATCATCTAAGTGAAATCTTGGGCATTCTGTGTTTATTACACACTGGAAACAGATCATCCCATTTAAGCAATCCCATACTCCAAGGGTTAGATTCAATAAGATTGAGGAAACAAGAGGTCAGGAGAAAAGATAATGTACGGATAATACCTAAAGCTGTAGACAGAGGGCTATCCATCAGGTATGAGTGGAATGAAGGAGGATCTTGGGGCCATACACCCATAGAGTTGAATAGGTCTTATGAGGAGTCATTCAATGTGAGTGGTATATTTTAGAGTCCCATAAAGTCATTATAGAAAAGCTTAAAGTAGCTTTAAAATCTCCACAACTGGGTTAATATAACTATTAGTTTCAAAAAGAAAGATTGTCTACCAGGACCAAAGATCACCTTCAACAGTATTAAATGATTACAAGATTTTATCTGGATAAATCATCAGCTTTCTTTTTTTAATATATATTTATTTTAAAGAGAATAAGAGAGGGACAGCATAAGCAGGAAGGACAGAGGGAGAGGGTGGGAGAGAATCTCAAGCAGACTCAAGGCTGAGCATGGAGCCTGATGCCAAAGTCAATCTGACCACTCTGAGATCACGACCTGAACCAAAGCCAAGAGTGGGGCATTAAACCAACTGAGCCACCCAGGCACCCCTGGAGAAATCATCAACTTAAATAGCCAAGAATTCAAACTGTACCTTCCAGGGTCCAAGAAAATCCAAAGACATGCATGTGGTCACCTCTGCCCTCACCTGTGGGCTTCTGCTTCACCATTCAAACTCCCACTTCCTGGCCTCCAAAGGAGCATCTTGTTCTCACAGCCATCTTCCATCCTAGTCTCTTTCATCACATTACTGGAGCATGCTGAACTCCAAGATTAAAGATCTTCCCATGACAGTGAGATTATCAGATAAAGAGAGACAACTGCATTATTATCCACACCTTGGCCTTCACTCTGGTCCAAACCTGCTGACAAAGGAATAAAGGAAGATGTGTTCATATTCAACCTCGGCCACCACACCTGCGACACTCTGCTTTTCATAACAATTTGAGCTCCTGGGGTTCCAGTTTTTGCTTTCAAAGAGGAAAGGAGCAGCAGAAAATATCCAACCCAAAATAGCTGATACCACTGTGAAATAGCACTCTATGCTCTATAGGAATAAAATAGCTTGAGGACTTTTTTTTTAATATCCAATAGGTTCTTACAAAGATGGTGTCAAACAATCCTTGGACATATTGAGGCCACAGCACTTTTAAACACTCTGGCCCTAGAATATACTGTAGACTAAAATATTTCCTTCTTAAACACTGGGCTTGTTCCTATTCTTTAAACTGGGTTCAGAGAATGGTGTTTTTTCTCTGTTGAATATTATTAGTTTCACTCTCAAGTCATGCTCACCACAGTCAGCACACACACACACACACACACACACACACACACAATATTATTACAAGTCTGACTTCTTGAGTTTATTTTTATGAGCTAGAAATGCATCATTGCTCATCATTAAATCATAGCCAGAGTGAACATTAATGAGCTTCACTTGCCACAGTTTCCAAAGACAGCACACATGGACAGTGATTTCCAGTTCCTGGGATGTGACTTAAATTCACACCGGTGCTATGGAGTCTTCTGCATTAAAAACAATGAATTTCCTCACACACCAAAAATGTTCCCACATCACCACATTGACAGAGTGTATTTGTACCTTATAGCTGTATCAGGATAAATGGTGCTCCTCCAAAATTCATATGTTGAAGCCCTATCCCCTAGTTCTCCAGAATGTGACTGTATTGGAGATAGAATCTTTAAAGGGGTGATTAAGTTAATGCAAGGTCATTAGGATGGACCCTAATCCAGTAGGCTTGCATCCTTATATAAAGAGGAGATGAAGATACAAATAGACATCACACAATTGTGAACAGGGGGACAACCACATGAAGAGGCAGAAACAGGGCTGCCATCTGCAAACCAAAGAGAGAGGCCTCAGAGGAAACCAACCCTGCCAGCACGTTGATCTTGGACTTTCAGTCTCCAGAGATGTGAAAAAGTAAATTTCTATTGGTTAAGTGGCCCAAACTGTAGTATTTTATTATGGTAGCCCTAGCAGACTAATACACTAGTCATCTTTTGTGAGTAAGAGGAATCTTTGACAATTCTCGTCTATCACTCAAATTCAATAGGACAGCTGGCCCACACTAATCCATATTTTATTTTTCCAGATTGCTTCATGTTCATCTTTAAGGGATCATAGATATCTTAATTAGGTTCCTAGTCTGGCCTGGAAATACAGAAAAGAGTTGAGGAAAGTGGAGGCAGAAAGCGTGTTTACCTTCTCAACTCAAGGAAAAATTGAAATGAGGGAAACTGTGTCCCTAAGCATTTCATTCATCTTGTCTCCTTTGCCCCTTTTCCTTTATTCCTCCTTGACATTATCTGCAAAAGAAGGACTATACAACTTAGTTTAAAGTGGCTATAAGGTTGGGGTGAATTAATATAATGCAGTGATTCTCAGACAATAGGAGAGAATAAAATACAGTAGGCTAGCTAGCGTCCAAGAGAAGGAGGAGGGAAAGGAGAAAGCTTTCAGTATGTGTCAAATACTGT
>PISX010035196.1:0-13179 GCA_004024625.1 Mellivora capensis
TCTGTCTGTCAAATAAATAAAATCTTTTAAAAAAAGATAATAACATTTGAGATTGGCTTCAAAAGAGTAAGGAAAGGGAAAAGTGGGTAGAGATGTAGATGAAACAAGGTTGGCCATGAGCTTATACTTATTAAAATGGCCTGTTAAAACTGGGTCATGAGGGCTTATTACACCTGTCAACTTTTGCATATATTTGTAATTATCCATAACAATTTTTTTTGAAAAAGATCACAAAATAAGTGAAAAGATAAATTCACAAAAAAGGAAAAAAAATTTACCAAATATAATCAAAAGACTAGTATCCAAGATAAATATCTATAAACAATCACAAATTATAATCTACAATTACAAAGGGACAGACCACTCAATTTTTTAAAATGGGAAGACTTAAACAGAGACTTCACAAAATAAATTCGAATGACTAAGAACCATAAGAAAACAAGCTCAGGCTCCAAGTCAAGAGTAACTAGGCAAATGCAAATTAGAACCTTAATGAGATGGCATCCCACATTCACCAGATTTATAAACATTTAAAATGTCTGGCAATACCAGATGCTGGCAAAGATGTATAGCAATTTTAAGTTCATCCACTCTTCTGGGGAGAGTACAAATCAGAAAACTATTTTTGCATTACCTAACGTCAATGATGCACATATCGTATGAACCAGCAATTCTACTAGGAGGTTTATACCCTGGAGCAATGAGTGCACAAAGGTGTCAGAAGACATGTGCAGGAATGTTTATAGCAACACTGTACCTAAAAGTCCCCAAAATGGCCAAAGTAGGACAGATAAACAATGAAATTCTCCAATGAACTGGAGAACACACAATGAAATTCACACAATGAAATTCTCCACAGCAATAAAATAAACCGCAGCTATATACACAATCAACGAATCTCAAACACAATCTTGAGAAAAAAAGCAAAATGAACAATATAGCCAGTACAATGTTAATTATACCATGTTCAAAAAGAAGCAAAAGTAAACTATATAGTATAAGATAGACACATAAATATTAAAGCTTTAAGGAAAGACAAGAAAATAATTTCCACGAAAGTATGAACCATTGGGGGGGGGTGGAGGGCTCTGGAGGAAAGGAAAGGGATTAAGTGAGTGGAAGTTACAAGGGATTTCACTTTAAAACAATCAAACTCCATTTTTCTGTATGTATATTTCTCAGCTTTAAAAAATGGGAAAATTACAAAAAATGTTTTTAAGGGAAAGCACCTTTTCTCATGAAATTACTTTAGGATTTGCCTCAAGGATGAGGTTGTAAAGGAAGCAGATGACACAAAGTCTAAAACATGATAGAGAAGCAAGAAAAGAATCTCTTAGGATGACTTTAGAAGAAGCCTGAAGAACAGATAGTTCAGATTATAACAGGATTAAAAGCTATAGGAAGGGGTGCCTGGGTGGCTCAGTGGTTTAAACCTCTGCCTTCGGCTCAGGTCATGATCTCAGGGTCCTGGGATCGAGTCCCACAACGGGCTCTTTGCTCAGCAGGGAGCCTGCTTCCCCCCCCCCCCCGCCCCAATCTCTCTCTGCCTGCCTCTCTGCCTACTTGTGGTCTCTCTGTCAAAAAAATAAATAAAATCTTTAAAAAAAAAAAAAAGCTATAGGAAGGTAGCCTCCAAGGAAAAAGGAAGAAAGGAAGGAAGGAAGGAAGGAAAAAAGAAAAGAAAAAGAAAGAAAAGACAAAGAAAGAAAACAGACCACTGAGTGTTTTGAATACGGAGAATGATTTACAGTTTGAATGGAAAGTAACAGGATAAGAAAACAACTGAAGGCACTTGTAAAAATCTCGGGAGAAGTGGTGAACACTCTCCATTGCTACAGGAATGTAAGTACTGAATAATGATTTGCTTATAAAGATAATGTAACTAATTAAGAAGACACGCAGAGGGGAAGGACATGCAGGTATGATGGCTTTCACATAGAGCTAAATCTCATCTTCCATTGTAGGACTCCATATATATCTCAAACTGAAAATTCAAGAAATAGGATAAACATATCATTTAGAAGTATGAAGGTAAATACTGGAAGAAATAGCTACAAAAAGTTGAAAGTGTTTGCCTCAGGAGAGTAAGGAGAATAAGGACCAGTACTGGTGAGGGCCATAGTGGATGAATGCCATTTTTCATAAGCCTTGTAGTACTACTTCAAAAATTTACACTACACATATGTATTGACTTTGATAAAGTTCAGTGGGGAGCATTTGTTCCACAAACAATTCACATACTGAATACCCCCACAATTTCAAGCCTCTCCTGAAGATCATGTACTTACAGTTAACCTATTCAAATAATGGTAACAGATTAAAAGAAAAATAGCTCAACTTCCTAAATTCATATAATCATCCTCGTGTTTGGATTATAAAAACTCAGAACTAAAGTATATGGCCTTTTCCTGTGAAAAGCACCTAGTAAATCACAACTTACCATAAAAGCAAAATGTAATAAATTTATCATTAGAGCAGTATAATCAATAAAATAGAGAAATTTTACCTTGTAAAAGTTTCCATATGACTTGCGAATATTGATCCACTTTTTAGCAAAAGGAGGATATTTGAGCCTGCTTAGCTGGCACTGAATGTTCAGGAACTTACTCATATCCCACGAACTTGTAAAATCAAAAACAGGGGTAGAAAAATGATAAAATAAATGCTCTACTGTTCTACTGTTTTAAGTCATTCTAATTGTTTTTTATTTACATGTCACCTTTCTAATATTCACACATATCATCAAGCTTACAAAATTAACCTACTTCCAAAATACTAATTCAAAAATAAACAACAAAGGAAAGTAGAAGTCAGGTATATCAAACTTTTTTCATAAACAAATCTTACTAGGCTAATCATGATCACTTGCAAGGTTTGGGCAGACCTCTATCTTGTTAATTATTTTTTCACAATCCTAAAATAACACTGTTAAGCTTACTTTTAATGCCAGGTTTATTGTATTAGGAAGTTTTTTGAGGGTATGCTTTGAAACAAAATAAAAAACAAATGAACAAAATATTTGAAAGACGAAAGTAGCTGGTATTAAATGATGAGAATACAATTTGCTCTGTTACAGCGTTGTTTCTATAACACTAATCAACTTACGTAGTTAAGTAGGAAAACACTGATTTTATAATAGGAAATCGTGTTGGTTCATACATGGCTTTTTCCTAGGGAAGAGAGGTGACACAACAGCCGTACAAATTATAACCTTCAGCAGGAAAGAAAAAAGTTCTTAATTCAGCTGCTACAGTGCCAACAAGAGTACTCAGGTATATTTTTTAAAAAAATTTAAAAACTAGTGCTTGTTCCCAGGATCCTACTGCTTCTGCGCATTTATAATATCCTCTAAGGTAACTTCCCTTAACTCTGAACTGTCCAAATTATTTCTGGAGGTATGAGCTATGTCCCAGAATGTGAGGAATCACACATACATAATTTATAGAATCACACATACTGTGTCATGACAGAAACACCTATATACCTGACCAGGAACATTGCTCATTCACATTTAAAATCAACAGATTTCCAAAGAGGTCCACCAGCAGTTTTCCCAGATTTCTATTTTTAAACACAATTATAATGTGACTACACTCAATGCTTTTTTCCTATGTAAGGCTCACTAAACTGCAAGTGATGTAATAGATTTAAGTGACATCTCAGTTTTAGTGTATAAATCTGTCCACAGTTCGAAAGAGAAGTTGATCGGGACTTCCTTCTCCAATCTTAATAGCATTCTGGTATAGGAGTTGCCCTGGCACAGTGCCTGTAATCCTTGCTTCAATCCTCCTGATCTTTCCTCTAAGCTTTCCATCTAATGAATGCTTCTGAGCACACGTTCTGAGTCCAGACTATAGGAAGTGTTAGGGAAGACAATCAAGTAGCAGAAGCTCTTACTCTGAAAAGATTTTTAATCTCCCTGCAAACAAGTCTTACATAAAGTTTAGATATCAGAATAGTTAGATGGCAGCACAAATGGCTCAGATATACAGACTATAAGACATCAAAAAAAAAAAAAAGATCAGTATGAGTTGTAGTATGTGGAGTAAAACAAAAGAAGGGCTTTGAATAATAATAAAGAAGTAGGAAAGGAAGAGAGCCTTCCAGTAGAGAGGAGAGCATGAGTACGTACACAGAGAAAGGATACACCACGTGATTCATGGCCAGCATGCACAGAGTGGACAAGAATGGCAGGTGGATCAGGCTACCCAGGTGGGTGGGTTAGCTGAGAGAACGCTGAAAGCCAGACTGAAGAGTTTGGACTTCTTTGAGCAAGGAAGTGTCACAATAAAAACTGACTTTAGTAAAGTCATTTTAGTTTTACATAGTAATACTTATTTTTCCCTAGTTCTCTAGCTCTGGATTAAACTATTATCATTCTTTCCCTCTTCTTTTTTTGATCCTTAGGATGCAAAGCTTAAGTAGAAAAAAGAAAACAACACAAAGTAGAAATAAGAATGTGAAAGGAAAAATATGGCCTCTTGTGGGAGACCACAGAACTATCAGAAAATATTTTTTTGTGGTTATTCTAAAAGTTAAATTGATATGAACATCTTTCATCTTTAAAAAAAGTAGATAAAAAAGATAATTTTCCTAAATACTCACCCATCTGTCAATATGCAATATTTATACTTTGTTCCTAATTCCTTCAATTTCATCCAGTCAATTACTTTTTTTAGTACCTGAGGGAAGGTATCAGCTCTGTCTACCTGATCCTGAGGATATAAAAGTAAAATTTATAAAAATAAGAGTAGCTACATGTAGTCCTGCAAATACCCAAACCGAAATGCCGAAAGGAAAAGTAAGATAAAGTCTTATCTATATTTTAAACTCTACATGATTTCCTTAGCTGAGGTCCACCTAACATTTCATTTTTAAAATAATAAAAAATTGTTCACAGCCAGGCATTAGGGACACTTTCTACTGAAGTATATAATCCTCCCAAAATTAAGATCTGAGATCATCCCCGGTGTTTGTTTGTTTTTTTTTTTTTTTAAGATCTCAATCCAGTGGCTTACTATTTCTCCAGAGTGGAAAAAAGGGAAATCTCCCAGCTAAAAGCCATGGCCCACTAACATGGTCTCCCTATCTCAAAGCTCAGATCTTTCCACAGCAGATGACACACTGCTGCTAGACTGATCTTCCTAAATTGATCCATCACATCACTTCCATACTTAAAATCCTCCAAACATCCCCTAAGGCTTTCAGGATAAGACACATAGACTCTTCATGGTGTGGCCTCCCTCTGCCTACCATTTTATTTTTAACCACTTTCTTACCAGCCCGTACAGAGCTGAGCCATCGGTAGTCTACACCCAAAATGCCTAGCTATGCTTTCCTGCCCATTGACCTATCATGATTCAGCCCAATTTCACTAACTTGAGAAGTCTGACACTAGCCAGCTCTCTATTTCCTCTGCCATAAGCTACCCATAATACCCAGATAAAACACTGACTTGTCAGTCTTTCTAACCATACTGTCACCACTAGTTTAGTGTGTCTGTCCTCCTGATTATAAATTGTTGAGTGAGCCAAGGAGATTGACTTGACCACCTCTGTATCCCCAGTACCCTGGCAACTACTGTAGTAGGCACTGAAATACTTGTTGAGTGAGTGAGTAAATGAATAAAGGAACCAAATTAATGAACAAAGAGCAATTAGAATACCATAAAAAGTCAGAGACTTAAAAAAACATTAAGCTATGTATCCAGTCAGGTTATAAAGAGATACATTTCCAAACTTCTTCTCCAAATCCATCAGGGTAACACTTGCTTTACTAATGATCTAAATAAATGCAACCTTTAGTTTCATCACTACAAGACCTTAAGAGGAAAGGCTGAGAAAGATTTTACCAGGTATAAAATTTGCTTTTCTACTTTTTAAATAGTATAATCTGAAAAATCTTTACCAAGTAAGGAAGTACCATATTAATTTGTTTACAATAATAATGACTTTTAAAAATATGAAATAAAACCTAATTTCAGAACTTCTTTCAAACTCTAGAAAAAGGAACATAGAATTAGAACCTGAGTAATTCCAGTTAGGTTGATGCAGAAATCAGAAAGTTGTGTGTTAATCTCTGGTCTCACATACTGCTGGAATGTATCTTCCTACAAGGGAAGAACAAGGAGAACAAGTTAAAGTATTTTCTATAACTTCAGAAACAGGACACAAAATACATGAAACATTAAGCTACAGAAGACTATAATTTTATAGGTGCTCATGGTATAGCCCTTTCTAGAATTTTAACAATTTAAGGATAATTCTCTACTCCCAAAGCACTTTAATTTTAATAATTTTATAGTTTAAAAAATTTTAAGAGTGGCACCTGGCTGGCTCAGTCATTTTAAGCATCCAACTCTTGGTTTCACCTCAGGTCGTGATTTCATAGGTCATGAGATCCAGCCCCAAGTGGGCTCCCTTCTCAGTGAAGAGTTTGCTTGAGATTCTCTCTCTCTGCCCCTCTTCCCACTCACATGCTTATACACTCTCTCTCTTTCTCTCTCAAATAGATAAATCTTCATAAAAAATTTTAAAAAAATTTAAGATGGGGTGCCTGGGTGGCTCAGTTGTTAAGCAACTGACTCGTCATTTCAGCTCAGGTCATGATCTCATGGGTCGTGGGACTGAGCCCCATATCAGGCTCTATGCTGAGCATGGAGCCTGCTGGAGATCCTCTCCTTCTGCCCCTCCCCAACTTGTGTGCGTGTGGGTGCATTCTCTATCTAAAATAAATAAATCTCAAAAAAAATTTTAAGATAAGGCAAGTATCTAAAAGCAAGTCTTCAAACCAAAGGTTAAATATTTTCTTGAGGAGCAAAATGTTGATAATTTTGCTCATATTTGAAATCGTAAAGCTTAATAATGCAAACTCAACTTCAAGTTACAGCTTTTTAAATAATAATAAATTCTTTGAGGAAATGCCAATCTTTGGTTATAAAAAATTAGCTCTAGATTACTACTTTCTCATTTTCTCTTGACTACTCCTTTATTTTTATATTGATTCTAAAATACTGAATACTGAATAGTCAAAATTAAACATGAGATGGAGTAGTTTAAAGGGTGATAATATTATATTTTTGTAGCAATTTTAACCTATTCGAGAAGCCTTCACACTTGCCTTCCTATCTTATAATCACAACTCTATGAACTCGTAGGCCAGTACTGTTATCACCAAACTCAGATCTCAAAGTGCGAATTTTCCTCTAACCTAATACTGCCTCCCTAAACTAGAACATGCTAAGTCACTTGTTAAAACTTAATGACAATTTCAAAGCCTAAAGGCAGCAATCATTAATACCAGGTAGATGCAGAGAAAAAGACAAAGAATATTTTTTGTGACAGAAAATTAAAAAATTAAGAGAAGTAAAAATTTTATTTCCCAATAATAAATTCTTTCTTTACACAAGTGTATGAAGCCAATGAGTTATAAAGATTATTATTGTAAAAGAGCAAAATTAAAGAACAAAGAATGTTCGAACTTCATAAGTCAGATGCTCTTTACTTACCAAACACACTGCAGAAGGAAAAATTTTACTTAATTGAATTTCACAGATAAATGAAATCTTTTTAAGTATTAATATTTTTATAATTTTCAATGAAAACCTTTCAAAAATATGCTGCAACTTCCCTTACCAATACAGGCAGGTAATATTAAACACACTATTAATAAAACTTTAGTCAGTATTTAACACTTTTATCAGAATGATGCTATAGAGAAGAACTATGCACTTGTTGACCAAATATTTAGCAATAACTTAAGTAAATTACATAGTAAATTAACATGTGATAAGGGTTATTAAACATTAAAATAGAGCAGGTAAGTGGGATCAGAAAAATGGGTTGGGGGGTTCAGCTACACTATTAAATAGGTCATCACCTTTATGCAGAAGGTGAGATCTAAGAAAGGCCTGGAAGGAAGAGAGGGAGGGAGGAATTAGCAGCAAGACCTCTGGAGGAAAGGAATTAGAACTAAAGCCCTGGAAGGTGAGGGGGTAGAACATGCCTGGCATTTATGAGAAATAGCAAGCAGGTCAATATGGCATGATCAGAGGTAATGAGAAGATAGCTCACATTAAGGAAAATGGCTTTTACTGAGTTAAATGGAAAGCCACTAAAGGGTTTAAGCAGAAAGGGGAAATGATTTTACTTTTTTTTTTTTTAAAAGATTTTATTTATTTATTTGACAGACAGAGATTACAAGTAGGCAGAGAGAGAGAGGAGGAAGCAGGCTCCCCGCTGAGCAGAGAGCCCGATGTGGGGCTCGATCCCAGGACCCTGAGATCATGACCTGAGCCGAAAGCAGAGGCTTTAACCCACTGAGCCACCCAGGCGCCCCATGATTTTACTTTTATAAGGATCACTCTAACCACTATGTTGAGAATTGGCTGTAGGAGACATGGAAGGAAACAGAGACCGGTTTGAGGGCGAATGCAATAAATCCAGACAAGAAATTATGGGGGCTCAGACTACAGTCATAGCACTGCAGTTAAGTGGCTGGGTTCTCTATGTATTCTGAAGGCAGAGCAAACAGGAGTTGCTGTTGGTCTGGATGTATGATGGGAGAGAAACAGGAGTCAAGGATGATTCCTAGGTTTTGAACTGAGTAACACTGGAGACAAATCAAGAGAATGAGGTGTACTGATAGTCACTTGCAAAAAAATGTTTCAAGGACAGAGTGGTCAATTACACCAGGACTTAGGTAGAGATCCAAGATGATACTAATGAGTGATTTTAATGGAGTGATGGGATTGAAGACTGTGTGGATTTAAGAGAATGAGAGGAAACAGACAGCAGTATGTACCTTTTCAAAGAACAAATGAATAGGGTAGCTGGCAGGGAAGTGGGATAGAGTGAAAGCTTTTAATGGTGTGAAAAGTAACAGGTCTGTATGTGATGGGAACAATACAGTAGAAAGCAATAAATCATTACTGTCTAAATGAGAGAAAAGAATTGCAAGAGCAATGTCCTTGAGTAAGAAAGAGAAAGTGGAATCTAGTGAGTTATACAAGATTATTACCTTCACAGCTGTCATTTTTCTTTTTAATTTATTGACTTTAATCTTCTTTGGACAAGGAAATTACATTAATAGTCTGATTATAACTAAGAGGCTCTGAACAACACTACAAAAAAGATCTATGCATTTTAATACAGAACCCTTTTTATACTTGCTCCCAACGTGTTGGTGGCAACTGGGGAACAGCACAGAAGTAACTTCTGGATGGATGAGATGCTGATACACCCTTGCTCAGATTTTACATGGCAAAGAGTAGTATCTGGGGAATGCCTGCTGACTTCCTGAACTAATACTGCAGTCACAGTAAGTACATAAACACATACATTACAGGTCTTGAGGCCAAGGTTTAGGAGTGTCATCGCACCCGAGATTTCTCACTAGAAAGATGGCCAGTTCTAAGCTGAAAGGTGATTTCCGTAATTTGCCATTTTTAGAGATCACAGCATACAGTCATCTATAGCACTGGTTCTCAACCCGGACTGCATGTCAACTAAGAAGCTTTAAAAACATGCTGATATCAGGGGTTCCACCATAGGACAACTAAATCAGAACCTCTGGGATGAGGGCCAGGCATTTTTCCCCCCTCCCTAGGAGATTCTGACGGCCAGCCAAGTATGTGTTCCAAGCAAACAGAAAAAACAAAACAAAACAAAAAAAACCAACAACACTATAATTTTAGCTATTGGAAAAGGAGAGAAGTAGCCTCTGAAATTATTTCATTACAGCCTTTTTATCAATCAAGCTGATACGAAGTATACAAGAGCAAACAGCCCACTTCAAAATTCTTATTCTAGCTTTAAAACAGCAAATGAGATGCCTGCTATACTGAGAACCCCAGGAGTGTTGCTGCTAAGAATAAAACTGAAATACAACAATTCACTTACTATTTCTAAGGTTTGGGTATTCAGTAAAACCACAGGAAATTCAATGATTTCATGTATAAATTCAGGTGGATTGCCCTCTTCACAAGTGGCTTCAAAATCAATGATACAAATGTAGTCGTAGTAGCTGTCAGCACAACTGCCCTCTTTCAACATGAGCTTCTGCTTCTTGTAATGGTTTTTCAGCCGTTTCTTTAGCACATCCTTTACTCCTCTAAGGAAAGAAGAAGAAAATGAACCCTCAGGTGAATTTTACAATCACGAATCTGAAGTCTTGCCTGCTGGCACTGGGTGGAACACTGGCAGTCGCAGCATAATTTAGCAAACATTAGCTAAAATAAATGTAAAGAAAGCAAGACTTAAAGCTAAATTAGCAAAGAATGAAAATCAAATGTAATACAGCATCAGTATTTTCCTTCCCAAGTAACTTTTCATTTTTGTAGTACACAGAGCTTTCTCCTAGTATTTCAAACCATAAGCCTTGTTAGCATACACCACCTACAAAGCCGCATTGCCTTATATACCAAGATGATATACACATTACAAAAACTGAAATTAATGTTGAACTATTCTATGGGCCAAAACAACAAATTTCAGAATGAGAACATTCAGGTATATGGAACATTTATGTTGTCTCATACCTTTCTTTGGGCTTTTATAGGTTAAACAACTAAGATATCCATATGAATATGAAAGCTCTATGAGCCTAGTATGTAAAGTTGAATGTCTATTAGCTACTTAACTAGGAAAACTCATTTAGGAGATATCCTAGTGTAAACCACTTCTGGAAGAACTTTGTCATACTCTGTAGGTTCTTAACTGGAAGTAGGTTTCTTCATTTACCATGAGTAGAATTTAATTCAGGAGATTATAGGTATTTTCAAAATATATGTTTCACAACTAGTGGGTGGAGAAAGGGTTGCTCTAAATAGATTACAATGGTTGGTAATGGTGGTCATGTTCTTCAAACTATATGTACTTCTAAAAATTAAAAGCTATGACCAGTGCTGACTTCTTTCAGTGTTACTTGTTAGAGTCCTTATATTAACAGCTCATATATACAAAATGGCAGTAAAAATAAGAGGATCTAAATTGTAATTAGTGCGTAGCAACAACTCGGGAATTTTGGTCACATCACTGATTAGTGACTATTAAAAAAAATTTAATCTTTTATTTTCCTTTCTAAACTACCAATGAAAAGGAATCCTATTCATGAGAATATTGACAATCAATTGCTTTACAGCAAAATATTTTAATGTTTATTTGCTTGAGATTTTCTATATTACCAAAATCTAGGAGGGAAGTCCTTAAGCCCCTTCATATTAAAGTACTGTGAGTGACCTCTGTGTCATGGGGCAGCTCTGGATTCCTTCGTCTTAATTTCTCTTTTTTTTTTTTTTAAGATTTTATTTATTTATTTGAGAGAGAGGCAGTGAGAGAGAGCACGAGCGAGGGGAAGGTCAGAGGGAGAAGCAGACTCCCCGTGGAGCTGGGAGCCTGACGCGGGACTCGATCCCGGAACTCCGGGATCATGACCTGAGCCGAAGGCAGTCGTCCAACCAGCTGAGCCACCCAGGCGTCCCTTAATTTCTCTTTCTTTCTTGGAGAAGCTGCACTTACTTTAAGGGGTGCCCGCAAACCTAGTGGCAACAGGAACAAGAACCAGGTGCTCCAGGGAGAGACCTGTTGCCTTTAATACCTCCTTTGCCAGCCACATCCAAATAATCACCACTTTTGCCAATTCTAACTCAGAAAAAAATTCAGAATCTGCTTCTCCTGAATTGTCTCTGGTGTGGCTCCCATGAGCTCCCTGGACTCTGTCAAATGCTTCTAACGCCACAACCCTCCTTTTCATTCTTTACCCCACTTGAGAACCATCCACTAACGCCAATTTCCTGCTATAATACCTTGAGTGGCTCCCTTGTGCTTATACGTTAAAGACTTCAGCATACAGGTCCCTCACAACTTGCCTATGACCTATCATTTCTGTATCATCTTCAGATGTTCCCACTCCCCATGGTACTTTGAACACTGCAGACAAAACACGGCATGAGCCACTGTCTAATACGTGATACGCTTTCTTGTTTTGTAACTTTGGTTATACAATAGCTGATGAAAAAGCAAGATTATTTAGCAGAAAACATACCTACAGAAATTAGTTTTGAGTTCCTTCTGCCTCAATTACCCTCCATTCCTTTTCTGTATGGCCTATCAATTCGATCATCACCCCTGAATTCCTAAGACAGACTCTCTTCTTCATCCGCATGCTGTGCCTGGCCAGACCTCCAACACAGCACTGGGCACGCTGTACTGTGATTGTCTGTGTGTAGTGCCAAAGGACTGTCTGCTTTCCGAAGTGGGGAACATACATATCCATTTTACTTTGATAACTTTAATGCCCAGTGCAGTGTGTAGAAATCAGTAAGTGCTAGTTGAATAAAGGTACAAACATACAATTAGATCTCTAACTGCCATGCAAGGTCACAAGTAAGCAACTGATCTTCACTCCTAGGAACGACAAAAATTTTGCTCTGAAAATCTTCACAAGCTATATCTTCATAATAGAGTCAGGGGGAAATGAAGTAAAATTTTTCTTCACAAGTTATCATGTAGACAATCTAAAAGGGAAAAAAGTACATGTGTGCTCTTTTGAAAAGTAGTGAAGCTCTATTTCAAAGCAAAGGAAGAGGAATCTTGCCTAAAAGAGAAAAAGGATACAGGGGTACCCAGAAACAATAACTTTTATTGCATGCAATAAAAAATAACATTTATTACATGCAGCCAATTTTTTTTTATTAAGGCCTTGCCAGGCATTAATTGTCCATCAAAAATTGTCCATCAAAAATTGTCCATCAAAAATAAGCATGCTTGCGGGGCGCCTGGGTGGCTCAGTGGGTTAAAGCCTCTGCTTTCGGCTCAGGTCATGATCCCAGGGTCCTGGGATCAAGCCCCATGTCGGGCTCTCTGCTCCTCGGAGAGCCTGCTTCCTCCTCTCTCTCCCTGCCTGCCTCTCTTGCCTACTTGTGATCTCTGTCTGTCAAATAAATAAATAAAATCTTTAAAAAAAAAAAAAAAATAAGCATGCTTGGGACGCCTGGGTGGCTCAGTTGGTTGGACGACTGCCTTCGGCTCAGGTCATGATCCCGGAGACCCGGGATCGAGTCCCGCATCAGGCTCCCAGCTCCACGGGGAGTCTGCTTCTCCCTCTGACCTTCTCCTCGCTCATGCTCTCTCACTGCCTCTCTCTCAAATAAATAAATAAAATCTTAAAAAAAAAAAAAAA
>PISX010035197.1:0-13187 GCA_004024625.1 Mellivora capensis
GGTGGACACTCGAGATGGAAGGAACCGTCCTGCTGTGCGGCCCCGCCCTGCCCCGCCCGCCCCGCCAGCACCTCCTCCCCAAGTCCTTACATCACACCCAAACCGTGACACCACAGGAAAGAAAGACCCAAGAAGTTGGAATGGCTGTTTCCATGGACACAATCTCCATAGTGACAATGTGGGGGGAGGGGGGAGGGGTGGGATGATGGGAAGGGGGGGTGCAAAGGGTGGGATAAAAATATATATATATAAATCTATTTTTAGTCTGGAAAGACTTTGTTTAAATGAAAGGTGCGCTATCCCTTTTGATTCTATTTTAAAAATTCTCTAGTTAAAGAACTCCAAATTTGTTCCAATAACAGTGAAATTTAAGTGTGAAATTGAACAAGCTGGTCTCATAAGAGGCGGGTGTGGCTTTGATCTTCAGCCCGCCTCACGCCGGTTCAGAGAGCCGCAGACCCAGGGTTGGAAGAGCAGAGGAACCACCCCGGAACCGCCCTTTGTCATTAATCTGTCTCGAAAGTGGGAAGGTTTGGGGTGGGGGGAGGGGGGGTATGGGGGACGGTCCGTGTTTTCAAGAGTGGGGGAATGATGTTTAAACACAAAAATAAATTTTTTTTCATTTCCAGAAACACTATTTATTTATTATTTTTAAAATTTTTATCTTTTTGGGGGGTGAAATTGGCAGATGTCCCGAGGTCACAGCTGTGTCCTGGATCACTGTGGCCAGTGAGAACCTCAGGCGCCCCACTAAGTGCGCGTGGCAGGCAGGGTCGGGGGTGGCCCGCCACCGGGCGCGTTCCTGGCAGCTGTGCCCTGCCCACCCCCACCCCCACCCCAGGACGGAAGGACAGGACAGGAAATCTTGAGCTATAGGAGTTGACACAGGGGAGGGACTGTGTCTGTCCAGTGTGATCAGTGTGGGTTACGCTGACCAGGAAACACCCAGTTAACCCTTTTTTCTTTTGCTTTCATTTTTATAAAGGAAAAGAGGGCCTGTCAGGTGAGCAGCCCCACACTACATGATTCTTTATGTTGTATTGTTTTGTTTTGTTTTGTAAATTGTATAATTTTTAAATATCTGAGTTTTAAAAAAAGAAAAAAGTACAAAAAAAAATCTTGTTAAGGCCTTAAGAAGGGGTTAGTGCATCTTTCAGGGGTCACTCTGCCGTGGGGATAAAATAGCTGTTTCACAAACAGTTTTATTTAAAAAACAAAAAAATCAAAAAATAATAAACTTCATTTTAACCTTGTTTCCTTTTTTGTTTACTGGAAAGCAAACGCGTCTCTTCCTCCTCCCGTTCCAACCCCCCAAGGTGGCTTGGCTCCACCGCAGAGAAGGCCACCCTGCGACTGTCCAGCGGAGCCCCAGCCTCCCGCCCCCAGGAGGGCCCCCCGCAGCAGGGCCTGGAACCAGTCAAAACCCTGGGGCTCCTCTCGGCGGCTCCACCCGTGGTGGGTGGAACTCAGCCAGTGTGTGGGGACGGTCAGATTTACTTAAGTTGGTATGAGGACACATTTCCAATCAACATTAATTTTAAAGGTTATAAAAAAATAATGCGATGTTAATGGGCTTTTTTACAGAACAGAAATACTGGAAGGAATGTTGTGAAGTAGAAATAAGCAATTATAAATGAGTTCTTGTGTGCTCATCAATTTGGGGCTGCAGAAATGGCAGATTAATTCTGTTTTAATGACTCCATCAAGCAATGCGGCCCATTTTTCATCTCGCTCACCAGGACGGAGGCGTGGGCGGGTGTGCTATGTGGGCCCTAGGACCTGCGTAGAAGTAGCTGGGTGGCTTTCCGTCCAGTCTTGACTGGGCATTAACACAGTTCAAGTGGAACTGATAGATTTCCGGGTCAGGGGCTAAACCACAAAACTTGCAAAATACGTATCTTGAGGAAAATATTTTCCCGACAGCAAATGATTCTTTGTCATTTTTGCTTTTCTTCTCCTGTCGCCTTTTGACTTGCTGATGATCCTTGAGCAAGGCACTTGTGATGATTCTAGGTCTTCCCTCAAACTGGCTGGTGACAGGACTGTTGACGGGCGTGGCCGTGCGCCACACGGCCCTCCTGGCTCCAGCTTTCCCCCTTCTGCAGGAAGCCTCGACTCGTGTGCGTTTCAGCTCCTGCTGCTTTTAAGTTCTATGGATTTTTTTTCATAGACTTTTTTAGAGCAAGTTCAAGTTCATAGCAGTATTGAGAAGTTGCAGAACGTTCCCATGTACCCCCTGCACCCCAGACACGGCCTCCCCCAGCAGACCTCTACATTTGTGACAGCCAGTGGTCCTACTGCGCCAACATATCCTCGTCCCTCGAAGCCCACAGTCAACATTAGGGTTCCTTCTTGGTGTTGCACATTTTCTGTGGGTTCAAACAGTCTAGTGACGTGTATCCATCGTTCCAGTGTCGCCCAGAGGAGTCTCGCTGCCCTAGAAATCCTCTGTGTTCTTCTGCCTCTCCTCCCGCCCTCCTCCCAGCCCCTGAGCTTTTTACTGTCTCTGTAGTTTTGCCTTTTCCAGAATTTGCTATGGTTGGAATCCTACCGTATGCAGCCCTGTCACGTTGGCTTCCTTCACTTAGTGATAATGCATTTTAAGGTTCCTCCACATCTGTTCGGGGCTTGGTAGCTCATTTCTTTTTAGTACTGAAGAATGTTCCATTGTCCGGATGTACTACCGCTTATCCACCTACCGAAAGGCATCTTGGTTGCTTCCGAGTTTCGGCAATGATGAATGAAGCTGCTGTCAGTATCCGTGTGAGGTTTCTGTGTGGACATCGGTTCTCAGCTCAGGGGGGTCAGTACCAAGGAGCTTGCTGGATCTCGTGGTAAGAAGCTCTTGTTGTATAAGGAGCCACGGAACTGGCTTGTTGCGTCCCCACCAGGCAGTGTGTGAAAGGTGCTCGCTCCACAGCCTCGCCAGGCTCTGGTGGTGTCCGTATTCTGGATTTTGACTGTTCTAATAGCTGTGCAATGGTGATTTTCATATATAACTTTTTTTAAAAAAGATTTTATTTATTTGACAGAGATCACAAGTAGGCAGAGAGGAAGGGAAGCAGGCTCCCTGCTGAGCAGAGCCCGATGCGGGGCTCGATCCCAGGACCCTGAGATCATGACCTGAGCCGAAGGCAGAGGCTTAACCCACTGAGTCACCCAGGCGCCCCTTATATATAACTTTTTAAGTTGTGGTTAAAAACATAAAATTTACCGTCTTAACCAGCGCGCATTTCAGTACCATTAATTATATTTACATGGTCGTGCACGGGATCTCTAGAACCTTAAGTGCGCCCAGCGGAAGCCCTGCGCCGCCACCACCCCTGGCAAGCTGGATGCCAGTTGCTTTTCCTTTCTGCCCCCAGGAAGAGCGGGAATTGGGGGGGCTTCCTCTGGGCGCTGCTGTGCCTCCGGGAGGGGGCGGGGGCAAGGCGAGCAGCAGGCCGCCCATGTGCCCAGCGCCCCCTGTTGGGTGCCCGGCTTCCTACCTACTCTCTACAGCCCTGGTGCCGCATGGGGGACCCTGGGCGAGAGCTTCCCAGCCCACCGTGTTGCTGGTGTCCCTCCCCGGCAGAGGACCCATCCCTGCGCAGGTGAACACACCCGTGACCGTGACCAGGGGTGGCCCCAGGGCTCCTTCCCTCCACTTCACCAGAGCAGTTTCACCCGTGGAGGTGGGCCCAGTGTGTTTCTAAAGCTCAGTAACGTGCTGGCCCTTGGAGAAGTTCACGTCCAAACTGTTTCCGTCACTCAGAGCGTGCGTTTGGCGTGACCCCTGAGGCCGCTCTAGGATTCTGACCTCCTGACGTGACCTGAGATTCTGTCTCCTCGGTGCTTGGGGACCACGAAGCTGAACTGCCCAGTGATGGCAAAGGGCCACAGGCCTCGAGATGGCAGGGAGGCCACCGCCCTTCATGATGCATTCGGGTGACCGCTTGGGAAGGGCCGCCAAGACGACAGATACGACGCCCTTGGCCGTCCTGCCCGCTGTGCTGCTCTTGGGGACGGTCAGCTGAGGCAGATGAGAGGCCCCTGAGTGCCCTTGGGTCTCGGCCTCCCGGTCTGTTGAGTGGCCTCCAAAGTGGGCTCCCTGCCTCCCGGAAGTCCAGAGACCCCGGTTTCCCAGTCGAGTCCTCAGCCTGGCTTGCAAAGCCCCCGTCACGCTGCCCCACACCCACCATGCACGGGGCCTTGTGGGGCTTTGGTCCCGCTGCCAGGTCACCTTGGCTTGTTGTTCAAGCCAGCCAAAATCCTCCATGAAGTGTTGCCAGCACGTCCTGTCCCAGCCCAGGGGCAATGTCCCCATGACCCCGCAAGCAGTCCCCATGCTGCTGCTCTCTGACCCGCCACGCCTCCTCTGGGCCCCGAGCACGCTGGAGCAGTCTCACCGCCTTTCCCACTGCGTTGCCGTACTTAGTCCAACACCCGGCAGAGGGCACCTCTGGCGTGGGCGGGGGGGGGTGCAGAAGGGGTGACGGAGTTCAAGCCCACCCAGTGCTTGGCCAAGGCAAGGTACGGGGAAGACCCGGCTGGGCCCCAGCATGCTAGGCCTTGTGGCCCTGGGTCTTGCAGGAGAGTAGGGATGTGGGCATACAGGAAGGGAGCAGCTTTCACAAATCAAGCAGGAATCGCAGACTTTGGAAAGCCATTGCCAAGAGGCCACACACCCCTGGGCTGCCAGGTCTGAGCGGCATCTCTGAGTCAGGAGTATTAGGAGGCACCCCAGGAAGGTCCTGGTGCTCCTCCCGTTGCGGAGGGAGAGAGAACGGGGTGGGGGATATGGGAAGGCAGTGGGGAATGCCGCCTCCAGGCCCTGCGGCAGCCTGGGAGAGAGGACTCCAACTGTTTCCAGAATGGGAGTGCCTCATACACCCCTGGGATGGGGGAGAGGGCCCGACCCCTACCCAGGAAATGCCTTTTCCCCACCCTCTGGGTTCTTGGACCTTCTCATTTGAACAGGTTTTGGCCTCAGTTCCCATCAGCCTCCACTTAACAACTCGGCCTCAAATCAGCCCTCTCATTGTTGAAGAAGGAGCCTGAGGTCTGGCACCAAGTGGTCAACCCCCCAGAGGAGGGGCAGAGGCTGGGCAAGAGGAAGGATCTGGTAGGCCCGACCCCAGCCCGGAGGCGGCAGACACCGGTTCGGGTGGTACGGAGGTTCACATCTTTTCCAGAGTCCAACCCCAGGGTCGCGGTTGGAAGGGACAGGGCTGGGGCCAGGGGGACCGGGCCTGGGAGAGAGAGGAGCTGACATGGGGCTGGCGGGGGGGACCTGAGAATTCATTCCCTGTGATCCTCAGCAGGGGACGCCTGCAAGGGCGTAAAGAAATTGTGGCCCATTTGATTCCCATCCCCTCATCTTCCAGAATGAATTTGAGCAGCTGACATTCAAGGACAAATGAGGAGGAACCAGGCCCACTCCTCAGAGGACAGAGACACATCTTCTCCAAGTGACCCTCATAGCCTGAGCTCAGCAGCAGCTCCGTCCAGAAGGGCTGCCCCCCCCACCCCCCGCCCCATTTCTCCAAGTCAGGAAAGTGGACAGGTCCAAGGAGACGCATCACGGGTGATGCTAGGAGGTCCCAGGACCAATATGTAATGAACTTAGGGAAAAGTGTCCCAGCCATTGATCTGGCTAGTCTGGGCGACAAGGAAACTCTTGTCAACCCAGCTGCCTCCCCAGCCCCAGATGCGGACTCACTAGGCCATGGTCAGGCCAGAACTGAGGAAGCTGGGCCAGCGGCCTACCCGGTGGGGGGCTTCAGTACCATTAGGGGTGGTCTCGGGGCAGGAGGCCAGGGCCCTGCCCAGGCAGCCACTGGAAACTAGGGAACTTGGTGCCGCGTCCAAGTGTGTGCATCCATGCGTGTGTGTGTGTGCCTGTGTGTGTGTGAGTGGTGCATGTGTGTACCATGTGTGTGGTTTTCCATGTGTGTGGGTGTGTAATGCATACCTGTGATTGTGTGTCAGTGTGCGAACATGTGGGTAGTGTCTGTGAATGTGTGAATGTGTGAGCAGTTGGTGATTGGGGGTTCTGTGTGCGTTGAGTGAACTGGTGTGAAGTGAGGGGAAACCGAGAACTTCATTTCCACGCCGCCCCTCCAACCCCCCCAGCACATGGTCCCTCTGATCATTGTGACCTCCCACAGCACTGGGCAAGGGCCAGTAACAAACTGGGGAGGCGAAAACCAGTTGGGAGGAGGCAGGTAAGGGCAAGGACAAGGGGGACAAGGGTCCACCTTGGGGGGGGACAAGGCTGCCACCATATTACAGGGTGTGATTCTGTATGATGGCTGGGTGGCAGGATCAAGTCCAGTAATCCCTGGTTTTTCCTGCAGTCAGGCTGAAGGGGGGTCCTCATCATCTCTCCCCTGCCCCCACCTCACTACCCTGGGGAAGCACCCGGAGAGGCCAGGAGGGACCAGACTCCTGTGGTCACCCCTGCACCTGACCTACCCTGGCCCCTCCCCGTACCCTCTGGCAATGCAATCGCCCTGACATGCTGACTCAGGGCAGAGGGCAAAGGCCAGTCTCGGCTCCCTTTAGAAAGTGGGGCCAGGCTGGATGAGCTCGCTGAGTGTGGGAGAGCGCCCTGTCTGGCTGGTCCTGGGTCCCTGGTGTGCTGAGGGACACCCGCGTGCCAGAGAAAGCCAGTGGGCACTGAGGCAACCATGGGGCTGCTGAGTGGGGTTACGCTGGGGCCCCTGGCCGTGGCTGTGGCCATCTTCCTGCTCCTGGTGGACCTGATGCACAGACGCAGATACTGGGCTGCACGCTATCCACCAGGCCCCATGCCGCTGCCCCTGCTGGGCAACCTGCTGCAGATAGACTTCCAGAACATGCTCTGCTACTTCGACCAGGTAACGAAGGTGGGGGGCTGGGGAGGAGAGATCCTGGGACCCCACCTAGCAGCAGACAGCAGGTGGTGGGTGAAGCCCCAGGCTGCACAAGGGCAAGGGCTGAGAAGAGGAGGCAGGTTTGAAGGGCTGACCCGGGGAGGGCCTTGGTGCCTCAAGGACAGTTTGGATTTTCCAAACAAAGGTCAGAGAGAGCAAAGGCCTAGAGTGGAGTGCGGACTTGGCAGCAGATTTGAGATCCAGCTGGACAGCACTTAAATTATGTGACCTGGTCCCTTCTGATTACAGCAGGGGGAAGGAATCTGGCCATGAGCCCCATTTAAATCAGGAAACTGAGGCTGACATCGGGAGAGGGACAGGTTCAGCTCTGGGTCTGCGGGTCCTTGGGCCTCAGTGCTCACCTCCATGAACTTGAGTTTCTTCACCTGTGGGTTGGGATCCTAACAGCCTAGTGACGATTTTGGTCACCTTTGCAAAGTCATAGCTAAGAGGTGTGATCCAGTGTCAGCACCCCCTCCAGAGAGAATGTGGCCCTGCTGGTCACCAGGCCGAGTTTGCCTGGGCACCCTGAAACTGAGGCCGGCAGCCTGGTGGCCACCCGGCTTGACCAACGCCCTCCACCCTTGGCCTGCAGCTGCGGCACCGCTTCGGGAACGTGTTCAGCCTGTACCTGGCCTGGACGCCCGTGGTCGTGCTCAATGGCCTGGAAGCCGTGCGGGAGGCCCTGGTGTACCACAGCGAGGACACAGCCGACCGTCCGCCGATGCCCATCTATGAGCACCTGGGGTTCAAGCCGCACTCCCAAGGCAAGCGGAGGAGGGGGGCTGACGGGGACTGGACGGAACTGGGCCAGCAGTGACTCAAGCCCCGGCAGGCCCATGCGGGGGCAGGATCATGGACGTCCAGTGCAGGGAAGAGGCAGCGAATTTGGAGGGGCGGCAGGTGGAGGAAGGAGTTGGTGCCAAGTGCCTGGGTGGGACTCGGGAGGATAATGGCGGGGCCTGACCGGGGCCGCGTGGGACCCCGGCTCCGGGGAGCAGGAACAGGAGGTCAGAGTGGGCGGGAATGAGGAGGACGAAGTCTGTGTGGGCGAGGCAGGGGGCGGGCCAGGACGTTCCCTGGGGGAAAGTGGGCAAAGCAGAGTGGCAGGCAGAGCGACCTGCCCCAGCAGGAAGTGGGGGCCAAAGTGGGCGCGATTTAGTGGGGGTGGGGAGTAAGTTTGGGTGTAGGCGGGCAGGGGGCGGGGGCCTGTACCAAGGGGGCGGGGCTGTGAACGGGGGCGGGGCCTCGTGAAAGGGCGGGGCGGGCACGCCATCGGCCCGCCCACCGCCCCGCCCCCAGGGGTGATCCTGGCGCGCTACGGGCGCGAGTGGCGCGAGCAGCGGCGCTTCTCCCTGTCCACCCTGCGCAACTTCGGCCTGGGCAAGAAGTCGCTGGAGCAGTGGGTGACCGAGGAGGCCTCGTGCCTCTGTGAAGCCTTCGCCGACTCTGCCGGTGAGAGTTGCGGCCGAGGGACACCGGGGACAGGGATGGACGGAGGGGCGGGGGAAGGGGCGGTGGAGGCGAGCCCCGGACCCGCACTGCCCCCTCCCAGGACGCCCCTTCAGCCCCGGCGCCCTCGTGGATAAAGCGGTGAGCAACGTGATCTCCTGCCTCATCTACGGGCGCCGCTTCGAGTACGACGACCCGCGGCTCCTCGAGTTGCTGGGCCGGCTGCGCGCGGGCGTGGAGGAGGACCAGGGCTTCCTGCGCGAGGTGCGAGGTGCGGGGCGAGCGCCGGGGAGGAGGCCTCGCCCTAAGACGGGCCTCCGGGAGGAGGGCGTGGGGAGGCGGGGGCGGGAGAGAAGCCATTCCGAGGCGGAGGGCCTGGAGGTGGGGAAGTCCCAGAGGCGGGAGACGGCGGAGGCGGGCCCTGGGTCGGCGGGGCCGGGAGAAGGCTACGGAATCTTAGCACCTCCGTCACTGGAAGCCACTAGAGCCCATGAGATCGAGATTTTAGATTTATCCACTGGGCCCCGGGCCAGGAAAAAGATCGAGGCTGAAGTTAGGAAGGAACCATGGCAGTGGTGGGGATACTCCGGAGGCCGGAGGCCGATTGGAAACCCTGGAGGCAGTGGGGACCTGACTAATGGAGCGAACACCTGGGCACAGGAAGGTCCCGATCTGTGGCCCGCATAGGTCCTGAACGTCATCCCGGGGCTCCTGCACGTCCCGGGGCTGGCTGGCAAGGTCTTCTCAGCACAGAAGGCTTTCATGGCCCTGATAAATGAGCTAGTCCAGGAGCACAGGACAAGCCGGGACCTGACCCAGCCACCCCGAGACCTGACTGACGCCTTCCTGGATGAGGTGGAAAAGGTGAGGTGTCCGGAGCGATGGCTATGGGTTGAGGGCACCGGTGAATCAAGGCCCAGGCAGGTGGGGCCCCTGTATCAGCCCGTGATCAGTGATTACTGCTGGCCATGAGGTAGGAGACCATTTGGGGGCTCCTTCCCTCTGCCCCAGAGCTCACCCTCTTGGCATGGCCCAGGCCAAGGGGAACCCCAAGAGCAGCTTCAATGACGAGAACCTGAGCATGGTGACATCCGACCTGTTCGTGGCTGGGATGGTGTCCACCTCAACCACGCTGACCTGGGCCCTGCTGCTTATGATCCTGCACCCGGACGTGCAGCGTGAGCCCACCCTGGGGGCCCGGTGGGATGGACGAGGGAGGAGAGGGACAGGCTGGGGCCTCTTGTACTTGATTTGCACCCCCCCTGCCCCACCGAAGCCCCGAGCAGAGGCTGGGCTCTGGTCGGAGGTAGGAGCTGCCTGTTCGTGGGCACAGCCCTCCTCGGGAGTCAGGCAGAGATTGGAGCCCAGACTCCCGGGTTCTGACTGCTGTGGGGGTGCCTGTCTGTCCAGGACGTGTCCAACAGGAGATAGATGAGGTGATAGGGCGGACGCGGCAACCGGAGATGGGGGACCAGGCCCACATGCCCTTCACCATGGCCGTGGTCCATGAGGTGCAGCGTTTTGGGGACATCGTGCCACTGGGCTTGCCCCACATGACAACCCGAGACATCGAAGTGCAGGGCTTCCTCATCCCCAAGGTAGGCGTGCGAGGCTCCCCAACGTGAGCTCAGCACCACCTCGAGCCTGGCAACCCCAGCACAGCTGACATCCCAGGGAGGGGGGGCGTCTGGACCCCCCAGTCCGCATTTCCCCAGACAGCGGGGGTGGGGGCAAGAGGCGGCAGGGCTGGCCCTGTCCCTACAGAGCCCCCAGTCCCCTGGGGAGGACGAACTAAAATCTGCCACAGGGTGTTGGAGGAGCCTGGGCACAGGGACGGTGACAGTGTGGGCGCCCATGGGTGGTGAGGCACTCAGCCCCGCCGTGGGCACAGAGAGCGTGCCGAGAAGCTTCTGGGGCGGAGGGGTTACTTGGAAGAGTCTGGGTGTGTGCGGGGCAGATTGTGCGCCCATCCGTGTTTGGCGGCGGGGTCTGGGCTACGGGACGCCCAGATCCCACTCATGCCAGGCATCTCCTGCCAGGGCACAAGACTTATCACCAACCTGTCGTCGGTGCTGAAGGACAAGGAGGCCTGGAAGAAGCCCTTCCGGTTCGACCCCGAGCACTTTCTGGATGCCGAGGGCCGGTTCGTCAAGCAGGAGGCCTTCATGCCCTTCTCCGCAGGTGCCGGGGCTGCCCGACTCGCTGGCCCCTCCGGAGGGAGGCCGGGAGGGTGGGGCCCAGGCCCGCGGGCTCACGGCGCGACCCCCGACTCCCGCAGGCCGCCGCGTCTGCCTCGGGGAGCCCCTGGCCCGCATGGAGCTCTTTGTCTTCTTCACCTGCCTCCTGCAGCGCTTCGTCTTCTCCGTGCCCCCCGGGCAGCCCCGGCCCAGCGACCACGGCACCTTCTCCTTCCTGGTGACCCCCGCCCCCTACCAGCTCTGCGCCGCGCCTCGCTAGAGGGAGGGAGCACCCCCCGCTGGCTCCTCAGCACGGGCCTGCTGTGCCAATAAACTGGTTGGGTGGCTCCATCCTGGCTTCCGAGTCCCCTCCAGGGACCCCTGACCGGCCCCTGGCTGTGATGGGGCCTCAGCAGCCTCCCCAGGGACAGCCCCTGGCCCTGCCCCAGCCTGAGCCATCCTGACCTTGCATGTGATCCCATTTGAGAGATGGGGATGCTGAGGGCCAGAAGATCACAGCTTACCCCTAGTTACCCAGGGACGATCTCTGTCCTTAGGTCTTGGCTCATGCCAGGCAGAGCTAGAACGGGCTGCTGAGAGCCCTCAGCCAGGCCCCGGTGGGGGTGGACAGGGCCCCACTCAGCCTGGACACCCACCTCTCGGGTCCAGCCCCACCCACCCCACCTCATGGCCCAGCAGCTCCGCCAGCAGCTTTTTTTTTTTTTTTTTAAAGATTTTATTTATTTGACAGAGATCACAGTAGGCAGAGAGTGAGAAGGGGAAGCAGGCTCTCCGTTGAGCAGAGAGCCCGATGCGGGGCTCGATCCCAGGACCCTGGGATCATGACCTGAGCTGAAGGCAAAGGCTTTAACCCACTGAGCCACCCAGGCGCCCCAGCACCAGCTCTTCTGTCCCCTTCATCTACGACGCCCTCAAAGGTGGGGGAACCCAGGGCTGGCCATGAAGGGGGGTGCCGGGTTAACACCCAGGGCTCAGTCCACTGGTGCCAGAACTTTCCCTGGGAACCTTTTGGCAGTCCAGGAGTGAGCCACCTCCCTAAGCCTTTCAGTCACCCCAAGCTAGGTGAGACGCCTTTCCCAGCTCCTCAGGGACGCCTGCGTCCAGGCACCTGCCAAGAAGTTACCATTCGCGGCCAGGCTGGAGCAGGAGGAGGACACTCATCGGGGCTCCAACCTAGGGCACGGTCCTTTGAGTGGCTGAGTCAAGCTAGGCTCTCAGGAGACTTGGCCAGGCAGTGAGACCTGGGGGCCTCAGGTACCCTAGGGACAGAGGTCAGCCTCGGACCCACGTGACAGTGGAATGGCCAGAGGAGGCGGCGGCCACGTGGAGACTTTGGAGGAGGACACCCTGGCTTTCAGTCTTGCTCTGCCGGGACTCTCTGTGGCCCTGGGCTGGTTCCTGCCTGCCCTGGGCTTCTGTTTCCCCCTAACCCAATGGGATGATTGCACCAGATTAACTGCTGGGCCCGGTGGTCCTGCTCTGACTTCCAGGGCCGTGACCCTGTTAGCCTGGAGCCCCGGCCGAGAGCAGGACTGCTGTCCGCAACCCCCCCAAGCTCACGCCCACAACTGGCCAGTTCTGGACTGAGCGGCCGGGAGGTGCCTGCTTAGCCGGGTCCTGGGCAGACCCCCTGGTGCCTTTAGGGAACCGTTTGCGGACCAGAGAGGTCAGGGTGCCTCTTTCGCCAGAGGACACCCCTCTGCCCCGTACCCAACAGCACCCCCGACGGGGGCCCCCCCCCCCGCGTCTTCCGAGGGCGGTCACGCCACGGAGCTCCCCAGCTCTCCGCCCTCGGGGAACTTGCTCTGCCCCTTCGCACGGGGCCAGGGGCCTCGCCGCAGGACCAGCAGTTGTGGGGGCGGCTCAGGGGCGGCTCGTCTGGGCAGGGAGTGCGGCCCGGGCCTCGCTGCGTTTAGACAAAGCCCCTGAAAGGAAGCGGCTGGGCCGGCAGGAGCAGCAAGTCTCCGGATTTATTGGACACTTGCTCACTCGTGGTTCTGCGTCTTCGGGATGTCAGGGGCTGGGAACCAGTCCAGCCAGAGCTTCCGCAGGAGCTGGGGGACCCAGCCCTCAGGCCTTTCCTCGCTGTCCTCCTCCGAGGCTTCTGCAAAGCACAAACAAGCGTGCCCTGTGGGTCCCTTTGGAGCGGTGTGTCCCCAGGGCCGGGGCACCCTCTGACGCCAGGGGAACAGGCCGGCGCTGACGGAAGGCCCAGGGGGTGAGGCCTCACGTTGCTGCCGCCTAGGAAGGAAGCAGGAGGCAGCGGAGACCTTCAGGCAGGACAGGGCATCTGGCTACCTGGGCCTCTTCCCTCCCCTCCCGGGTGCAGGGCTGGAGGCCTGAGAGAGGCCGGGCCCCCTGGGAGCTCTGCAGGGTCCCTGGGCAGCCCGGCGGGTCTGCCGTCTTACCCGGAGGGTATGCCGCAATCTCCTGTCCGGCATCTCTGCTCTCCTGGGACGAAGGACGGGCCACAGTGGTGGGACGAGACAGGAGCCACATTACATAGACGGGGAGGCCAGGGGAGGCCCGGTCCGGACCCACTCCTCACTCGCACCGGGGCTGCTGCTGCTCATTCCCCTACAGCTCCTTCCTCCGCTGGGCCAGCAGTTTGGGCGCCCCTTCCCCCCTCAACACGGTCCTC
>PISX010035198.1:0-13176 GCA_004024625.1 Mellivora capensis
TGGTAATAATCATTGCAAGGTTTGGCCACTACCTATAAAACTAGTTTCATAATATCTACTTCCAAATCAATAATCTCTTCCCAATTCTTCATTGTATCATTGTATCAATGGCTAATATGTTAAAATGTTCATTTATTTAAAAAAGTGCACTTATAATAACTATCATGTGTGCATTGATGTAAATAATGAGATGATGGTTTTTACCAATGAGAATATTTTCTATGATATAAAATATATTCACTCCACAGATATTAATCTGATTGGAAACCCTCTGAGACTGAAAGAAACAATAATCAAAGATGAGAGTAGTAGGCATTAATGTGAAAGGAATAAATGAGTCTAAGGGAGGGCAGGGTCCATGCCTGAAGGTGCCCTTAGCTGCCTGGCTTGACCCAGGCTGGAGGAATAGCTGCCTCTTTTATTCTCATGGGCTGCCCACCTCCTGATGTTTATCCCTGGAATAGAGAGGTGAACATTTTCTTATTTTTCTCTCTTGATGCTCCATCTCTGACTTAGAGCGGGGCCCAGCACTGCTGTTTAAAACCATAGCCAATGTCACATCTTTTCTTTTTCTTCTTTTGATTGAGTAACTCCTTAAATTTACAATCTCAGGGAGAGGCACAGTCTCCATAAGCTTATTTGGTCTTATCAAAAGGAATAGTGGAAGATACGAGTACCAGATCTTAAGCAGATTAAAGCACAGTTGTTAAGTCTGTGAGTATTAAAGATACCCTGGAGATGAATGGGAGCTTATTTTAGAAGTGTCGTTGCTTTTGTACTTGGAGGATTTGTTGTGAGTTTTTATTTTATTTATTTATTTATTTGTAAACTTTCCATTTAGAAAGTGGGTCATTAAGGATTGTCATTTGCTAAAAAATTAACCCTAAGTGTGAGAAGTGCTTTGAAAGGAAATGAAGTAGATTTTTAAAAGTTAAAGTATGCAAATACTTTAGAAAGTGTTTGGAGAAGAATGAAAAGGGTTTACACTTAGTATATTTTAAAAGAGACATGATGTAAGCTTACCTGCTCCAAGCAACCCATGTATACTCCTGCCCTTGCTCAGAAAAATACTCTTGTCAAATTCCTTTTGTAAAAATGAAGCCTCCTTCCCTGCAGTGCTTCCATTGATTTATCCTTCCAGGTAAGACAACTTTTACAATAGGTCAAACCTGATATCAATATCGTGGCTTGTCTGTTCTTTTTGCTTTTAGTCATCTCCTTTATACTTAGTATAAACACCAGGTGAAATGAAAGTATAGAAAGGGCAATGGTTCATGTTTTTTGTTTTTGCTTCATCTTTTCTGCAGAATCCTGGTATAACTGTAAATCATGATTGTGTTGTTTGGCTGATCAATATTCAATTAGTACCTTATGGTTAGAGGTACGAACATGCTTCATGGCAAGATCATGTTTGTTTAATAAACTATCATTTTTTTTTAGTTTTTTTTTAGTTTTTGTTTTAGTTTGTTTAGTGTGTTTTGTTTTAGTTTAGTTTTTGTTTAGAATTATTTCTATTACTTAGTAGACATTGTACTTATTTATTCTGTTAAATAAATGGATACATAAAGAATAAACAAATGAACAGACTGAGAGTAAAGAACAGCCATTTATTAGTGAAAAGAAGGAAGTTTTATAAACTGGGTTTATTTTAACATTTTGGTAGAGATGAGAAGTATTTTTTAGTCTCTATAGCTTCAATAAACATTCATTATGGTGGAATAAAGACAACATGATTTATTGGAAAGTTTGTATCCACATATCCTTGAGCCTCTGTGTGGATAATATAATTTAAATCTTATCTCTTTTCCCAACACTGTTTAAGTCAGCTACACTTCGTCCTCTGGAAGATCTCTTCTGATGCTTAGTATTTGACATAAGATTCCAATGACCTTGCTAACTGACTTCACTGAATTCATTACCAATGGAAAGTTTTATTTTACAAACAGAAATATTTCTCCCTTAAGGTAAGTAGATAGAACAATCAGGCTTGAATTTAGGGGCTTATTTAAAAAAATTTACACAGTTCATTTGAACTACACACACAGTTAATCCTATCACATAATTTTATTTACTTATTTATTTATTAAATGGAATAAGGAATTTTATTTTACTTTTATTTTTTCAAGATTTTTTTTATTGTGTTATGTTAGTCACCATTGAGTACATCATTAGTTTTTGATGTACTGTTCCATGATTCATTGTTTGTGTATAGCAGACAGTGCTCCATGCAATATGTGCCCTCTTTAATACCCATCATGGGGCTAACCATCCCCCCCCATTTCCTCCCCTCTAAAAACCTCAGTTTCTTTCCCAGAGTCCATAGTCTTTCATGGTTTGTCTCCCCTTCTGATTTCCCCATCTTCATTTTTCCCTTCCTTCTCCTAATTGCCTCCATGCTATTCCTTATGCTTCACAAATAAGTGAAACTATATGATAATCGACTTTCTCTGTTTGACTTATTTCACTTAGCATAATCTCCTCCAGATCCACCCATGTTGATGCAAATGTTGGGTATTCATTTTTCTGATGGCGGAGTAATATTCCATTGTGTATATGAACCACATCTTCTTTATCAATTTATCTGTTGAAAGGCATCTCAACTCCTTCCACAGTTTGGCTATTGTGGACATTGCTTCTATGAACATTGGGGTGAATGTAGCCTTTCTTTTCACTACATCTGTATCTTTGGCATAAATACCAAGTAGTGCAGTGTTGGGTCATAGAGTAGCTCTATTTTTAATCTTTTGAGGAACCTCCACACTGTTTTGCAAAGTGGCTGCACCAACTTGCATTCCTACCAACAGCGTAAGAGGGTTGTCCTTTCTCCACAACCTCTCGAACATTTGTTGTTTCTTGCCTTGTCAATTTTGGCCATTCTAACTGGTGTAAGGTGGTATTTCAGTGCTGTTTTGATTTGAATTTCCCTGATGGCTAATCATGATGGACATTTTTTCATGTGTCTGATAGCCATTTGTATGTCTTCTTTGGGGAAGTGTCTCTTCATGTCTTCTACCTATTTTTTGACTTGATTATTTGTTTTTTGGGTGTTGAGTTTGAGAAGTTCTTTATAGATCTTGGATATCAGCCCTTTGTCTTTAATGTCATTTGAAAATATCGTCTTCTATTCCATGGGTTGCCTCTTTGTTTTGTTGACTGTTTCCTTTGCTGTGCAGAAGTGTTTGATCTTGATGAAGTCCCAAAAGTTCGTTTTTGCTTTTGTTTCCCTTGTGTTTAGAGATGTGTCCTGAAGAAGTTGCTGTGGCTGATGTCAAAGAGGTTACTGCTTATGTTCTCCTCTAGGATTTTGATGGATTCCTGTCTCTTACTGAGGTCTTTCATCCATTTTGAGTTTATCTTTGTGTATGGTGAAGGAGAATGGTCCAGTTTCATTCTTCGGTATTTGGCAGTCTAATTTTCCCAGCACCATTTATTGAAGAGATCGTCTTTTATCCATTGGATATTTTTTCCTGCTTTGTAGAAGATTAGTTGACCATAGAGTTGAGGGTCCATATCTGGGCTTTCTACTCTGTTCTATTGGTCTATGTATCTGTTTTTGTGCCAATACCATACTGTCTTGTAATATAGCTTGAAATCAGGCAAGATGATGCCTGCAGCTTTGTTTTTCTTTTTCAACATTTCCTTGGCAATTTGGTGCCCTTTCTGTTTCCATACCAATTTTAGAGTTGTTTGTTCCAGCGCTTTGAAAAATGCCGTTTGTATTTTGATCAGGATGACATTGAAAGTATAGATTGCTCTGGGCAGCATAGACATTTTAACAATGTTTATTCTTCCAATCCATGAACATGGAATGTTTTTCCATCTTTTTGTGTCTTCTTCAGTTTCTGTCATGAGGGTTCTGTAGTTTCTAGAGTATAGATCCTTTACCTCTTTGCTTAGGTTTATTCCAAGGTATCTTATGGTTTTTGGTGCTATTGTAAGTGGAATTGATTTTGTAATTTCTCTTTCTATAATTACATTGTTAGTGTATAGAAAAACAACTGATCTCTGTGCATTGATTTTGTATCCTGCCACATTACTGGATTACTGTATGAGTTCTAGGAATTTGGGGGTGGAGTCTTTTGGGCTTTCCACATAATGTATCATGTCTTCTGTGAAGAGAGAATTTGACTTCTTTGCTAATATGAATACCTTTCATTTCTTTTTGTTCTCTTATTGCTGTTGCTAGGACTTCTAGTATTATGTTGAACAACAGTGGTGAGAGTGGGCATCCATGTTATGTTCCTGATATTAAGGGGAAGGCTCTCAGGTTTTCCCCATTGAGAATGATATTTGCTGTGGGCTTTTCATAGATGTCTTTTTTTTTTTTGAAATTGAAGAATGTTCCCTCTATTCCTACACTCTGAAGAGTTTTAATCAGGAAAGGATGCTATATTTTGTCAAATGCTTTCTTCTGCATCAATTGAGAGGACCATATGATTCTTTTCTCTTATTAATATGTTCAATCATACCAATTGATTTGTGAATGTTGAACTACTCTTGCATCCCAGGGATAAATCCTACCTGGTCATGATGGATAATCCTTTTAATGTACAGTTGGATCCTATTAGGTGGATCTTGTTGAGAATTTTGGCATCTGTATTCTTCAGGGATATTGGTCAGTAATTCTCCTTTCTGATGGGGTCTTTGCCTGGTTTTGGGATCAAGGTAATTCTGGCCTCATAGAATGAGTTTGGAAGTTTGCCTTCTGTTTCTATTTTTTGAAACAGCTTCGGGAGAATAGGAATTATTTCTTCTTTAAATGTTTGGTAGAATTCCCCAGGGAATCCATCAAGCCTTGACTCCTGTTTTTTTAGGAAGTTTTCGATCACTGCTTCAATCTTGTTACTGGTTATTGGTCTATTCAGGTTGTCAATTTATTTCTATTTCAGCCTTGGTAGTTTATAGGTTTCCAGGAAGGCATTCATTTCTTCCAGGTTGCTTAATTTATTGGAATATAGTTGTTGATAATAATTTCTAACAATTGTTTCTATATCCTTGGTGTTAGTCATGATCTCTCCCCTTTCATTCATGATTTTAGTAATTTGGGTCCTTTCTCTTTTCTTTTGTATAAGTCTGGCCAATGGTTTATCACTTATTAATTCTTTCAAAGAATAAGCTTCTAGTTTCTTTGATCTGTTCTACTATATTTCTGGTTTCTAATTCATTGATCACTGTTCTTTTTTTTTTTTTTTAAAGATTTTATTTATTTATTTGACAGAGAGAGAGATCACAAATAGGCAGAGAGGCAGGCAGAGAGAGGGGGGGAAGCTGGCTCCCTGCCTAGCAGAGAGACTTATATGGGGCTCGATCTCAGGACTCTGAGATCATGACCTGAGCCGAAGGCAGAGGCTTAACCCACTGAGCCACCCAAGCGCCCCCATTGATCGCTGTTCTAATCTTAATTTTTTCTCTTCTTGTGTTGGCTTAGGCTTTATTTGTTGTTGGTTCTCCAGACCTTTAAGGTGTAAATAGTTTGTGTATTCGGGTTTTTAAAAATTTTTTTTTAGTAAGACTTGGATGGCTACATATTCCCCCCTTAGGACCACCTTTGCAGTACCCCATAGGTTTTACACTGATCGTTTTCATTATCATTGGTTTCCATGAATTGTTTAAGTTCTTTGATTTCCTGGTTGACCCCAACATTCTTTTTTTTTTAGTATCTTATTTATTTAATTGACAGAGAGAGATCACAAGTAGGCAGAGAGGCAGGCAGAGAGAGGAGGAAGCAGGCTCCCTGCTGAGCAGAGAGCCCGATGCGGGACTTGATCTCAGGACCCCGAGATCATGACCTGAGCCGAAGGCAGCGGCTTAACCCACTGGGCCACCCAGGCGCCCCTGACCCCAACATTCTTGGGCAGAATGGTCTTTTGCATCCAAGCATTTGGATTTCTTCCAAATTTTTCTTGTGATTGAGTTCCAGTTTCAAAGCATTATGTTCTGAGAATATCTCAGATTATTCATGGAATAATCTCAATTTTTTGACATTAGTCGAGATCTGATTTGTGATTCAGTATGTGGTCTATTCTGGAGAAAGTTCATGTGCCTTTGAGAAGAATGAGTATTCTGTGGTTTTAGCGTGGAATGTTCTGTATATATCTATGAGGTTTATCAGGTCCAGTGTGTCATTCAAAGCTCTTGTTTCTTTGTTGATTTTCTGCTTAGATGATCTGTCTATTGCTGAGAGTGGAATGTTGAGGTCTCCTGCTATTGTATTATTATCACTATGTCTCCCTATTTTGGTTAACAGTTGGCTTATGTAGTTGGCTGCTCCCATGTTGGGGGCATAGATATTTACAGTTGTCAGATCAGCTTGTTGGATAGACCCTTTAAGAATGATAAACTGTTGTACTGTATGTCTAACTTCAGTCTTTAGCTCAAAATCTAATTTGTCTGATATGAGAATTGCTACCCCAGCTTTCTTTTGAGGTCCATTGGCATGAAAGATGGTTTTCCATCCCCTAATTTTCAGTCTGTATGTATCTTTAGGTTCAAAATGCATCTCCTGTACACAGCACATGGATATGTCATATCTTTTTATCTAATCTGCAACCCTGTGCTGTTTCATGGGAACATTTAGACCATTCACATTGAGAGTGATTGTTGAAAGATATGATTTTAGTATCATCATGTTGCCTGTGAAGCCCTTGTTTCTATAGATTGTCTCTGTAAATTTCTGTTCTATATCACTCTTGGGGTCTTTCTCCTTTTATGGAACCCTCTCCCTCTTATTATTTCTTGCAGGGCCAGCTTGGTGGTCCCATATTCTTTCAGTTTTTTTCCACTCTTGGAAGCTGCTTGTCTCTCCATCCATTCTGAATGACAGCCTTGCTGGATAAAGTATCCTTGGCTGCATGTTCTTCTCATTTAGTACCCTGAATATGTTTTGCCAGCCCTTTCTGGCTTGCCAGTTGTCTGTGAATAGGTCTGATGTTATTCTGATATTCCTTCCTCTGTATATAAGAATCTGTTACCCCTTGCCGCTTTCAAGATTATTTTCTAAGATTTGCAGATTGTCCTGTTACATGTGGTGGCATTGGTCTGTTCTCATTGATCTTGGGAGGGGTCCTCTCTGCCTCTTGGACACAAGTGCTTATCTCTTTCTTCAGATTAGGGAAGTTTTCAGCTACAATTTGGTCAAATATATCTCCTAGACCTCTTTCTTTCTCCACCCCCTCAAGGTACCCAATAATTCTGATATTGGGACATTTCATTGAGTCTTAATCTCTCTCAATTTGATTCCTTGGGTTTTAATTTGTTTTCCTCAGGCTGTCTCAGTTTCCTTCTTTTGTATCATCCTATCCTCTAGCTCACTAATTCATTCTTCTGCCTACTTTACTCAGGCAGTCAGAATATCCAGTTTAGACTGCTTTTCATTCATAGCATTTTTAAGTTTGGCCTGAGGAGATCTCATTTCTGCCCTTAGAGATTCTAAGTTGTTAATATTTTTCTCAAGCCTAGATATTGCCTTGATAGTGGTTACTCTGAAGTCCATTTCTGACACCTTGGTTATATCCATATCTATTCGTACTGTGGCAGAGGCCACATTCTCTAGTTCTTTCCTTTGTTGGCGGTTCCTCTTCTTAGTCATTCTGTTGAGGGGTGGTTGAGGGAATGTACAGAGTCCAAATTATTGACCACAATCCGAGCAAGATGCACCTGTTTTATAGGGACCTTAGGGTTATTGTCCTTTTGTTCTTCCAGCCTGTCTTCTAGGGGATGGGCTTGCTGTGCTGTTACTCAGGCAACTCTGTTTGGGTAGAGTTACCTTGCCTCCTGTGGGAGGGCAATGAGCTCAGTGAAAACCAGGTTTTGGGGATTTTGTTCTCTGGTGGTTTCCTCTGGTGGCTTTCCACGTCTATTCTGAGAGTCAGAGCAGAAGTGACACTATATCCAAACCTCTGTCTCAGGACAGAGAGTTCGTAGTCTGCTCTTCACTGAGCTCTCCAGGTCACAATGTCACTTCTATCTGTGCTGCTAAAAACTGCAGTGTCCTGGGGTTTCGTGCCCCACAACAGCATCCCAGCCCTTCCTCCCAGGGCCAGACATGTCTCTGTCCTTTTTGCTTCTAAAACCACAAGCCACCACTAGGTTGCATGTACACCCCCATAGCTCCAGGTTTTAGTCTGGGAGAGTTGCCCTAAAGTCCTTACTCCACTGCTACCAGTCTGCAAGTCTGTGCCCAGTTGCCAGTGTGATGCTTTTGTGATCTGGTGCAAGATCCCAGAGGCTCCCTCTCCCTTCCCTTTATCTTCCAATATCTATCCACAAAACCACAGCTGCCTGTTTCATACCTCGGGACCAATCACCTGAGATATTCTGTTTTCTGTTTGTAGAGATCCAGGTATATCTTCTTATATTTCAGGCTGATTTCATGGATGTTCAGAATTGTCTGGTAGATATCCAGCTCAATTCAGGGGACCAGTTGAAATAGGGTCCCCTACTCCCCTGCCATCTTTTTTTTTTATCAGAATCTACATAGTTTTAAACATTATACTTTGTACTATATTTATTTTAGACTAAGTCATCCACTTTGGTGAGCATTACTTAAGTTTCCCTACTTGTGGCTAATTCCAAGGAAAATTGAAAAGCTTCCATTTCATCAGCTGGTGATTTTGTTGTCATCATCTGCAAAATAACTAAAATTTAGTGGACAAAACTTGTATGAATTGAAGAGTGAGACTTGAAATAAGTATCTCAATACCAATTATTTCTCCTGATGACCAGATTCCTACTCAAACATTTGCTATAGTTTGTCCATGTAAATATAATATTTATAATTTTGGAAGCAATTCTTTGAGAAGGAATTACTGGAGTCCTGGAGAATAGTATACATGTGTAATCTATGTTGATACAAAATGTGAACTTTGATTAAATGTCTTCAATTTCTATTTTACAAGAAAATAACCAGAAATAACAAGTAAGTAGTCTTAGGAGAAATGTCATGGTTTTATCAAATAATGCTATATACTCAGATCTGATGTTTTGTTTTACAAATTTTCAACATATCCTCTTTTAGGCAAAGAAACAAGAATTTAATTCTCTATGGCAAGCAGTAGTTTTGGTGCAATAAATTCAACTATCCTATTTGTCTTTTTTGTGTGTGTGTGTGAATGCCTTCCAGTTTTTTTGTTAATTGATGCCTCTTTTCTGTTTATATACTTTTTCAAGAGTTTACTTCAGAGACCAAACCTCATTTTATACTTTCATGTTCCCTTGATTGTCTCACATTTTTAACAGAAATCACACCTTTTCTTAACTTACTAAGAGTGCCCTGGGTAATATCACTCATATATTCATGATAAGTCATTCTGTATTTTCACATGGAAAGGATGAAGCATAGAGTCAGGCATTCTCTTTGAACACATCCAAGTTTTGTTGTCTCATTGTCACCAACCCACCTCCTAGTCTGGCCACTGTTGGTCACTGGCCAGAAGAGCAAACGAGTATGATTCGTGATATAACTCCAATGCTCTCAATGCTATATTCCAATGTATTGAGAAGCCAGTCATTTTATCTAAATGGGATAATCATAATTAGGATTAGCATATACAAAGTGTAGACTGCAAGTCATTTTCCATGCATTATATGCTTTAGAATTAAACTCCAAATCCTTACTTTGTTCTACACATCAACCAGGGTGCTGGCAAGAAAGAGATGACATATTAATTTTGAGTAATTTGAGGAAACTTTAAAAAAGCTTACATCTGTAGGCAGGGTTTAAGGGAAACAGTTGGTACAGTACGGCATGGTATAGAACTCTGGGGCTAGCAAAGGAGGGAGGCCATCTCACCCTAAGGCCTGAAGGTGCAAGGGGAGAGAATGGTCTATGGGGGTCTAGCAAGGGTAGTTGTGTGGAGAGAGACAACTGAAGGGAGCTGTGGGTTTTACAGAAGAGTACAGTCAACCCTTAAAAATTTAACAGGAGAGCAGCTGGGTGAGTAAACTCCCCTAACCACATTTCTTCCCTGCCCTTCCACCTGCCTGCTAGTGCCCTGTACTGGCCCAACCCAACTGAAAAAGATCCTTGTCTTGGAGTGGAAGGCAGCCTCCTGGACATAAAGCAGAGTGGAGAGAAGTGGAGAGGGGGATTCACAGTGGTGAATGGAAGCCATCCTGCATAGTCTGTAAGCACAATTTATATTCAGCCCAATCTCTACTGCCCATGCTTAGCACTTGGATCACCTCACCTACTATTTGTTTCCTCACCGACTTTGTTCTGGCCTTTTTATTCTTTCTACAATTCAAGCTCCTTCAAGTCTTAGAGCCTTTGCACCTGCTGACCCATGTGCTCAGCATGCTCTCTTCTAGAGTCTGGACTTAGGTTCCTCAATTCACTTATATCGGGTCTAAACTGTCACCTCCTGATTGATTCCTTCTCTGACCATGCTATCTATAATGTGTCCCTCAAGAGTCACTCTCTTATACATCATTCCCCTATTTTACTCATAACACAAGTCATATTGTGAATATTCTCTTGCTTATGTTTTTGTTTGAGTTTACAGGGCAAAGACTCATGTATTTTTTTGATCACTGTATTTTCCAGTGGTTAGAACAACTCTTGGCTTGTAAAAGCAATTCACTATTTTTAAAGATTTTATTTATTTATTTGTCAGAGAGAGAGTGAATGAGCATAAGCAGTGGGAGTGGCAAGCAGAGCAGGCAGAGGGAGAAGCAGACTCCCCACTGAGAAAGGAGCCCCATGCATACTAGATCCCAGGACCCTGGGATCATGACCTGAGCCGAAGGCAGCGACCCAACCGACAGGCATCCCAACAATTTACTATTTTTAGATGAATCTGTATGTAATTAGGTGCTTATAATGACATTCCAGATTTTACAAGTGGAAACCTAAGGGATAAGTGTATCTAAGACTATATAGCTCATAGATGATGGGACTAAAGTGCAAACACAGATACTCTTAGTGATAGTGTAAGAGATCTGAATCTCTGTGTTGCACTGACTTGTAAGAGGTTGACAGAAAAGGTGTTATGTCTGTGTTCATGACCTGGCAACGTTAGTGAAGCTCTAAAGGCTGACTATCTTGTAAACAAGGGAATAGGTTAGCAATGTGGAAGATTCTGAGTTCATTTTCTAGCAGAGTTAGATAGACAGAGTTGCCTTCTTAACTCCAGGTTAAGTAAATTTACAAAATGATAGCTTCAGAATATGCCTCTGGACTCTAAACATTTTCCAATCTACCACATTTCACATGGAAAGCAATTTCTGCTCTGCACTGCTTTTCATGGTGTTTGGGCAAACCCTGAAACAGCTTGTTTGCCGAAACACTAGCCCTTTGATTAAAAAATACAAAATATATGCAAATTCAGCTCCTGTGGATAAGACAAGGTACAGTTTATTCTCTCCTATTTTATATTTCAATTAAGCTCATTTGTCCTCCTTTTCTTGCATTTGGAATCAGATCCAGTTGGAATGTGAAGAGTGATGTCACCTCTGGTCAAAAATGAACACTTTTTGCATTTCTGTAGTCCTTTGCACTATTCTTCCTTGGCCTTTGTTAAACAAAATGAAAACAAAAGCTGATAAAGATGTTGGCATGAGAGGTAGAAGTGGGAGACAGTAAGAATGGAAAGAGGAGAATGGAAAAAGAATATATTTTAAGCATTCACAATGGTTGTTTCCACAATTTCTTTCTGTGTGTAATTCTTTGGGGAGCAACCCTCTTCCTCCCATACAGTACACATTTCTCATCCACATCCACTGCTCTTCATCTGATGGAGAGTTATGTGCAGAAGGGGAGATAAACACAACATTAACTATCAGAATTTCTTGCCTTGACATTTACACTCATAATTTATAAATTTTCTTTAAGTTGGCAATGGGAGATAAAGCATTTTATCTCTATAGTGATCTTCCTTTATTCATTTTTGCTTCCTAAGCTTCCAACCCTATTCTGCTTACCAGGGTTGGGTTTTTGTGCAAGCTATTTCCCAGTTAAGCTCCCAGTCAGTAGATGTTTACAAACTCCATGGTAGGATGTAACATTGCCTGAAATTCTGTCCTAACCACTCATCATGTTGAAAATTCTAAATACATGCTTAGAGAATGTCACTCTCAACCCAGTAGCTGACTGGTTTTGGAGGCAACATGATCATCTTCCAAGATTTAAGCAATTCTTAGTTTATTTATTAGTGTCATTAAACATAGGATACTTGGTGCTACATATTCAAACATCACAGTGATGTCGAAAATAATATTGGACAAAATATAGGGCAGCTTGGAATCAACCTTTTGAATTTTTGGATGCAAATAAATAAACCTTGTCTCTGAAAGGAACACACAGAGGAGATCCTCTTTGCTCCACTAGAGCATCACTGATTAGCATAACTGTAATTTTCAAAAGGTTATATGACATTTCTTGTGCTCATATAGTAAACATAACTGCTTATGGTTTTTGTTTTATTGAAGTAAATCTGGCATGAAGCAAATTATTGACAATCTGGTCTTCAGGAATAAGCTGATGTTAATTGTCTTGAATTGAGATAACCATAAAAGGTCCATTGATTTGGTGGTTACATTTTTTTTAAATTCCAAGTTAGACTAAAAGTTAAACAGAAAATCATGAATTTGGAAGTTTAGGAAAAGCTGATTGTTTAAATGTCATCTCAAGAAAAGAGAACCAAATGGGTCTTGGGGAAATAGGTTACGGTGAAAAACTGTACAAATTTAAGGCTTTGTTATTACTATGCCAATTGAGTCACTTATTGCTGGATTGTGACCAGAGTCATTCTATAGAGGTTTTAAGGATGATGTCTTTGGATGCAAGATATTTTGCTTTTGGCCTAAATGGTTAGATGCATTTGTTTTTTGAGGTTTTGTTTGCCACATAACTTTTATTATTGCTATGTTTGAAACAGTCCATGTGGCCAGTGGGATAGAACCTTCTATACTTCTCTCATTACTTACTGGGGACCAGAGTTCACCTGGCCAGTAGCTCATGACCATCCTGACAAGTACTGTTTTTTTTTTAATTTTTATTTTTTATAAACAAATTTTTATCCCCAGGGGTACATGTCTGTGAATCGCCAGGTTTATACACTTCACAGCACTAACCATAGCACATACCCTCCCCAATGTCCATTACCCCACCCACCTTTCCCTCCCCCCTCCCCCCAGCAACCCTCAGTTTGTTTTGTGAGATTAAGAGTCACTTATGGT
>PISX010035199.1:0-13181 GCA_004024625.1 Mellivora capensis
CTCCAAAGAATAAAATTACTTTCTGCCAAATTAAGTTATAATTTTTAACATAGGTAAAGTGTTTCAGTAACGATTTACTCAGAAATTTTTATTCCTTTTCAAAATTATATTGTTATATGTTTTTTTTGTCATATTATCAATGATTACACTAACTGACAATTTGGCTCAGTTTTTCCATTTGTAAAATGTCTTGGGAAATATATTTCATATTAATGACTTTGTTGAATATTATAATTAAAATGTTAATATTACATTCATATAGCTTATAGTATTTTAAATAAAGGTTTTCTGTAAGAACAATGAAGACTCATATTTAAAGCTTTTTTTTCTTTAATATCTCCTGGCTCTAAGCCTTTAAAAGCAGCTCTTAAAATTGTAATATTCATGCTGAAACTTTACTATCTTCACTAGAAGTTCATATATTCAGACCAAGATCTCTGAAAAAATTCAATTATCTATAACGACTCTTTATAAATACTGAGGTATTCACACACCATTAAGATGAAATAAGGTATTTTTTTTTAATGGTTTTATTTATTTTAGAGAGAGAGGAGACAGAGAAGGTGCATGAGTGAGGGGAGGGGCAGAAGGTGAGGGAAAGGGAAAGAATCCCAAGCAGACTCCCTGCGTGTGGAGCCTAACGCAAGGGCTCAATATCAGGACCCTGAGTTCATGACCTGAGCCAAAATCAAGAGTCGGACACTTAACTGATTGAGCCAGGCACCCTTAAGCTATTCTTAAAAAAAAAAAAAAAAAAGTAAAAAATAAAACAACCACATTCTTCTTTTGCGTTTTGGGGGTAAAAATATTCTTTCAATAAAATCTGTAATCTTTAGAACTAAAATGGACAGCAGTAGAAAAAGCTAATACAGAACTGCCATTTTACTTTTGAGCAAAATAAGTCCCAATGAGCTAAGCAGCTTGCCCAGGGTCGCACCAGCAAGGTGGCAGGGTGCGTGTCTCAGGCCCATAGCCCAGGTTCTTACCACACCACCATACCGCATGGGAAGAGACATAACAATTCTCATGAAGAAGGAAGTACCATTGATGTACTCCAATGTTTTGTTGGTTTTTTGTTTGTTTTTTTTTTTAAACAAATTGGAGCCACACCTCAATGCTGATCATACCTCCCCAACTGGAAAAGTGTGGTCTTCTGAATCATCAGCAGTTGCACTCTGTGTGCCGTCCACTGCTTGGAGCTTCTCTGTGCTATGAAGTATTAATAATTACTTCATGGTGTTGAACTAGCTGGCACAAAATTGATCATATTCTTATCAGGCTATATAGGACTCGAGATCTCAGTCACTAAACACGTTGGACTTGTTTCCTTTCTTGTTGCCAGTGACTCTCCTTATTTTCCAGCCTCCCAGCCCTGACCTGGCTGATAGAGATCAGATGGTGACTGGATAGAAGCTGCCCCAGTCCTGGGTCCATGATGTACGCGTAAGTACTCAGCTTTTCTCAGTCAGGGTTACCAACAGGGACAGAGTTACCAACAGACACAACTCCTGAGACAGGCAGGACAAATGCTGGCTGGTCGAGAGTGCTTTAAAAATAAGGTGGTTTTGTTGTTGTTGTTTTTTGTTTTTTGTTTTTTTTTCTAATGTGCATTACTGTATTTTGGGTTAAAGTTTTATTTTGTTTCTATTTCTACACGCAAGAATTTTTTAAACAAAAGGAGCCAACATGTTCCTTTCTAAATAACAGAAATAGAACTGATGTGCAGTAATATATCTAACTATATTATATTTAAACATTTAGAAAAATCTATGCTTCAAAAGAATAATTTATAATAGTTTAATTTCTTTGGTGTGATCAATAGCTTGGTATAAATTTTTGTCTATATTGCTTTGTGAAGTATATCTTGAAAACCTGAAATATAAAAGGAGAGTGTATTGGAATTTAAATTTTTAATTCTAAATAATAAAAAGTATGGTAGCAGTAAGATTATATGTATCATGAATGAAGGATGAAAATTAAAATATTTATATCTAAATATCTAAGTAATTATTGAGTTAAAAAATCTACAATGTATATGACATTTTTCACAATTGAACTCCAAAATAATTGATCAAGTAATGTTTTTATGGTAAATACATTTGTATATGTATATACATTTAGGTAATTTCAGGCTATCATTTTATAGACTCATAAATGATTAACTAATATTTGATATGAGTGATTTCATTCAAATGCCTGCTTAGTCTAGCCTTGTTTCTTCTCAAAGAGGTTCTTGAGTTCTCTATAGACACCAATTTCCCATGTGGTCTGCTGACTGAGGTTTCAAACTTAGTCATGTTTCTGTGATCATTATAATTGTACAGTCATTTGACTTTTGTCTTCAATGAAGAATAATATTTTAAGCCTGTAGGCTCCAGCACTCCTAGATAATGAGTGTTCTTGCCCTTCCTAAATTACTCTGAAATAATAGCGTGAGCCTGAGGAAGATGATCTATTTCACACATAGAGAGAGTTTCTCTCCAAAGGCCGTTTCAGGACAGCTTGATATAGCATATTATAGGTACCTCTTATTAAATATGAAAGGTGTACTTCTTTTTTATGATTTATTTATTTATTTTAGAGAGGGAGGAGAATAAGCGGGTGGGGCAGAGTGGGAGGGAGAGAGAGAATCTCAAGGTGAGTCCACACTGAGCACAGAACCTAACATGCAGCTCAATCTCATGATCCTGAGATCATGACCTGAGCTGAAATCAAGTCAGACACAGGGGCACTTGGGTGGCTCAGTGGGTTACGCCTCTGCCTTCAGCTCAGGTCATGATCTCAGGGTCCTGGGGTCGAGACCCACATTGGGCTCTCTGCTCAGCGGGGAGTCTGCTTCCCCTCTCTCTCTGCCTGTCTCTCTGCCTACTTGTGGTCTCTCTCTCTGTGTCAAATAAATAAGTAAAATCTTAAAAAAAAAAAAAAAGAGACACAACCAATTGTGCCACCCAGGTGCCCCACAAGAGGTATACTTCTTATTAAATATGAGAAAGTGTTATTTCTTCTTTTTAAAGAATTATTTATTTATTAGAGAGAGAAAGAAAGAGAGAGAGAGAACACGAGTGGGGGGAGGAGGGTCAGTGGGAAAGAATCTCAAGCAGATTCCCTGCTGAGGGCAGAGCCTGATGTGGGGCTTGATCTCAAGACCCTGAGATCATGACCTGAGCCAAAATCAAGAACAATTTAACTGACTGATCCATCCAGAAACTCCTGAAAGTGTTATTTCTAATTCACCAAGATAAGGGCAGAGTAAGACAAAATGTACATATAGAAAAGTTACTTTTATATATAATAAATATGCATATAACTATATAGTATCCTAACAATTTCAGTTTTAAAGAATTTGCAAAGAACTTAAGTTCTCTCATTCTCATTTTGCTCAGAATTCTGTGGTATGCCTTTTCTATCAGTGGAATTCTCCTCTTCCCAACTTCTGGTATCATCTCCATTCACTCACTTTCCCACCCTAAAAGTATTATTTGTATAGACACATGAAATTTCTATATTGAAGCTTCATCAGGTTTGATCCAGAGTTTATAATTCTGTATCTCTTATAATTAAGGATCTCTTCTAACCAGATTATAGACCAGTATTATTTTTAACACAGATCCTCTGTCAAAAAAGTGGATTGTGATATAGAGATAAAAAGGTTAGGCAATGGATTCACTGACTTCCTCAGTAAAGGTATTTTGCTCAAGGGGCAAAGAGTCTCAGTTTCAAAGAATGAATGAACTATACGCTATAGCTTCTCAGAAGTTCTGTTCTTCTCATTGTAGTGTAGTGGAAAGAGTACTAGCATGATATTTAGATGTGTTCTGGATCCAGCTGTGCACTCATTTGTCTTGACAAGTCACTTACCTCCAAGACTTCACTTCTTCTAGATGTAAAGTGTGGGGAGTTTACACTAACGTAAATGGAGGAAGAGTTGTCACCATTAATGGGACTTGAAGTCATTTTTGTGAGTAAACACAAAGCTATTTTGTTGATTTGTTACTTGGTTTATCTGGGTATTATTCATTTTGGGTTTTTTCCTTGTTAAATTAAATAACTGTGAAGTAATATCTGATATTAACTTTGCTATATTTTTACTATATCATAACTACTAAGTCTAAGTATTATATTGTGGAACTGTTGTTTTAGATATATGATTATGTGTATGTTCCATGCTGTGATATAGAATATTTCTTCCTGTGGGTCATGGTCAAAAATATTTTAAAAACACTGCATTAGCCTTAAAGTCCTTTTAAATTCCATGATTTCAAAGAACTTAATAGGTAGTTAATATGGAGGACTAATTATCCCAGAGTATAGATTTTTTTGCCACTAGTCTTTAAATCTGGTGCCTCCCACAGGTGAGGCAGAAACAAGAGATATGGTTACCAGCAAAATAGATACTTTAGTGGCAGGAGGCAACACCCTGATGGCGCAATCTGACAAATATGAAAAAATAAGTATAAATAATGTTACAGGGATAACCCCCTCAACCTCATAAAAGCGTCTCTGGACATATAATGATTGAGTTTTGTCTAAAAAAAAAAAACTATTTGAAATTATTGGAAGAGAAGGAAGTAGGGATCCTGGGCTAGGAGAACGCAGCCCTTGCAAAGGTCATGACACTTAACATACACCGGCAAACAGAGGTTGGATATTATGAGAAGAAATGAATGATCAGTCAGACTATGAAGGGCCTTTTATATCAGATTAAAATCTCTGAACTTTATTAAGAGAGTTGAGTAAAAATTTAAGCACAAGGAAGAAATGATAAAATTTGTGATTGAGAACAATTAGGGTAGACCAGAGTAGTCTGGTGGTTCTACTGTTTCCTGGTACAGTTGCAGAACTAAATGAAGGGAAGGCAAGGAGACTGCCTATGTACAAGTTGTTTCTTCTACCTAAAATGAGTGTTCCTTCTCACGGTTGATGAGACCCCATATCTTCCTTGAAGATTCTAATCAAAATTACTGTGAAATTTTCCTCCTACATCACATCTTATGTCTTCTTTATTCCTGAAGCACAGCCATCCTGTTAAAAAAAAAAATCACATAAACAGGGGTGCCGGGGGCTTAGTTGGTTAAGCCTCCAACTCTTGATGTCAGATCAGGTCATGATCTCAGGGTTGTTAGATCAAGCCACACATTGGGCGCTGGGTATGGAGATTTTCTCTCTCTCCCTCTACTCTTCCCCCACACTCTCTCTCTGAAAAAGAAAAAATCAAATAAACATTAATACTTTTGTTGGCACTTCTCTCTATGGTTAACTATTTGTTTACAATTATGGCCCACAGTTTAACAGGCAGCTCTCTGTATTCCCAGGCCAAACACATTGCCTGGCCCAATGTAGACCCTCAACATTTGTCTGTTGACTTATGGAAACATATGCCTAAAGCCAAAGAACAGAGACTAAGAAAAGAGGAAAAGTTGGAGTAAATGAAAATTTCAAGTTTACTTTTTTTTTTTTTTTGAGATTCGTTTATTTATTTGAGAGAGAGAGTGCATGTGGCGAAGGAGCAGACTCTCAAGCAGACTCCATGCTGAGTGTGGAGCCCAACGAGGGCCTCTAGCTCATGAACCTGAGATCACAATCTGAGCCAAAACCAAGAGTCCAATGCCCAACAGAATATGCCACCCAAGACCCCGGAGTTTACTTTTCATTACAAATCTATTTGATAAGGGCTATGAGATAATTTGAGATAGTAATCAGAAGGTAAATAAAAAGTTAAATAGTGGAGAGAATTCATTTGAAACTTGTGTTATGGTGCTGATGGGAATTTATTGTAGAAGAGATGAAAGCATCATATAAATGCCTCTAGACTAGATTTTATAGTTTTATTTATTCATTAATCCTGTGCTCGCTTCAGCAGCACATATACTAAAATTATTTATTCATTAATTCAACAAATGCTTATTATTCTAACTTATGGCATACCAGTAGCCCATTATATACACACATAATATATATACATGTATATATGTGTATATATGTATACATATGTATACATGTGTGTATGTGTATACACGTATACACGTGTATACATGTATACACATACTATATACACATATCTATAGTGAGTTTATATCAAGTGCGCATATTTACACATATCACATATCACATGCACATAAATATACACATAGACTTGTATTACACATGAGTGTAATAAACATTCTCTACTTTTATGGTGTTTACAATTTAGAGGAGACATGGTAAACAACTAAAACAAATGGATATGAATTTAAAATGTGATCAGTGTGAGGTAAAGGTTTTGTACTTTTTTCCAAAAATTTTTTCTACTTAGCTTTATTTCTTTTAATAATTTCTGGAATCAGATTCTGGAATCTGGTAGTGATAACTGCCGGCATTTTTTAAAAAATAGACTTTCAGTTTATATGGTAACACTCTACAGCCTACTTTTGTCCACAGATAAATGAAAGCTAAATTTGTGAAATGCATTTGAAAATGCTAAATATTGAAAAAGTTTCCCACTATACTTAAGTCTTCTGAAGATCTAAATAGGATCTAACCTTCTTAACACTATTTAACAATTTGTAGGAAGACATGAAAACCAGTACCCTGACCAAGAAAATACTTCTGAGTTGCTGTGTCCAGTTATTTGTGGTAGTCTTTAAAAAGGATGTTGTGTCTTTGGAGTATTATGGGGTTCGATGTGTTAGGGTAATGGATGGATATTTGGAGAAAAATAGCAAGAAATTTTTCATGCTCTTGAATCATATATTCATTATATAGTTTAATTATTTTTTTTAAGATTTTATTTATTTATTTGTCAGAGAGACAGAGAGAATGAGCACAGACAGGCAGAATGGCAGGCAGAGAGAGAGGGAGAAGCGGGCTCCCCACTGATCAAGGAGCCCGATGTGGGACTCGATCCTGGGATGCTGGGATCATGACGAAGGCAGCCACTTAACTGACTGAGCCACCCAGGCATCCCTACAGTTTAATTATTTATGAAACATTTGAATCCTTAACTTTTCAGGAACATTCACATTCGAAATTCAGATTGAGAAGCCAATTCAAAGACATATGAGGGGCACCTGGGTGGCTCAGTGGGTTAAAGCCTCTGCCTTTGGCTCAGGTCATGATCTCAGGGTCCTGGGATTGAGCCCCACATTGGGCTCTCTGCTCAGCAGGGAGCCTGCTTCCCCGTCTCTCTGCCTACTTGTGGTCGCTCTCTTTGTGTCAAATAAATAAGTACAATCTTAAAAAAAAAAAAAAAGACATATGAGAGATATTTGCTGCTTTGGATTCTGTACATTATATTTTTTTCCAATAGTGTAAATGACTAAACTTTGACTTTTAACTGATTCCCTTTAGTTGCCAGTAGTAAAATGTATTTAAATGTCTCTGATTATTTTGCAAAGTTTTAAGATTTTATAATTAATTGTTTATTACTGCTCAATATTTGAAAACAGGCTACTTTAAAGCATTCAGTAATTTATGTAACATTCTCATTGGGTAAAGATAGCAGCCCACAACTTAGGTATCTCATATATAATAAAAATAAATTATTTTAAAATATAACTATAGAAAATATACAGTAGTGTGATCTACTAGTGGGAACCATATGAAATCACTCCTTTTATGGTTAAAAATGACTGAGTATCAAAAATTTCATATGGTTCAAACTAATCAAATCTCTTCCAGGTCTTATTTTATTTATCCTAGAATGAATAAATGAATATATATATGTAAATGAATATATATATGTACATATATATGTACATATATATATCCATTTATTCATTCTAGGATAAATAAATATATACATATATATACACATATATGTATACATATATATACACACACACACATACACATATATATATGGAATGACTGATGGAACTTAAAAATCGCACTCTTTAAGGAAACTATCAGGACATTTGAAAAATCCTTCATACTATCTAAAAAACACTGGATGGCTTAGATACAAGAATGTCAAACAACCTTGGACACACATCTCAAAAGATGAGATAAGGTAGAGCAATTTGGCAAAAATTAACTCCTGAAAATAGAAAAAAAAAATTCAGTGCCAAACAGATTGTAGGGTGTGTCTATAAACTACTGTAAGCAGAAAGGGGGGAAAAATCCAGTTAATCATTTGACCTATAAGGTATCAAACAATTGCCTTAACTCTTCTATCTCCCCCTTTTACACCCGTTCTCTGTACCACTTCTTTTCATAATCCATCAAATAAATCTGAATAAACAAAATGACTTAGAATTAATGATACCTTTAGTGCAAAGTGGCAGGGTCAAATCATAAGAGCAGATATACAAAGTAAGAATCTATGGCTTCATCTTGATAAAAGTTTTAAAAAGTAATTTAAAAATCAGGTCAGCTAGGGGTCCCTGGTTGGCTCAGTCTGTTGGGCATCCACCTTCTGCTTGGGTCATGATCCTGGGATCTTAGGATTAGGCCACATGTCGTGCTCCTTGCTCAGTTGGGAGTCTATTTCTCCCTCTGCCTCTCCCCCTGCTCATGCTCTCTCTTTCACTCAATTAATTAATTAAGTAAGTAAGTAAATGTAAAAATTAGGTCAGTTATGTTACTCCCATCTTTCACACTGAACTCATGATTTTTGGTCATATGTGTAGACATGAAGGAATTGTAGAGACCTGTTACAGGCAGGGTTGAACATAGTAGCATAGACACCACCTCAAAACTACATCAGTGTTATCATTTTAGCTCTCCTCTCTACTAAGTCAGTGAGGCATTTCCTGTCCCATTATGGCCCTACTACCTATCTTCTCCTCCCTGTTATCATTCATCCTTCCATAATCATCTTCTCCTTGATGATTACTGTTCCCTGATTATACCTCCATTTCCAACTTCAGACTTCAGTTCTTTTAGTTTTACTGGCCACCATTTCTGCTACTGGCAAGACAGAGGAAGGATTAATTTATTTTTCTATTGCTTATACCTCCTGTCACTTTTTTTTTAAAGATTTTATTTATTTGACACACACAGAGATAAATCACAAGTAGGGAGAGAGGCAGGCAGAGAGAGAGAGGGAAGCAGGCTCTCTGCTGAGCAGAGAGCCCAATGTGGGACTCGATCCCAGGACCCTGAAATCATGACCTGAGCTGAAAGCAGAGGCTTAACCCACTGAGCCACCCAGGCACCCCCTCATGTCACTTTTAAGAACATATTAACTCATGGGATATCGTGATTGGGTACTTGGGATATAATCAGATAAAATGGCTGAGACAAATATCTTCACTTTTTTGCATTATCAGTAGTCAACCTAAGAAATTTACCCTCTTTCAAGGAAAAGATGAACTTAGAATCCTTGCCTTTTGTGATTCATCTTCTTTGGGGCAACTATCTCTTATTTAGGACTGCTCCTGTGTTCCTTACCCATTGGCCCAACAAGAGCATCAAGAATTTAGTCAGTATTTACTACTTCTTTAAAATTGGCAAAACCAGGGGCACCTGGGTGGCTCAGTGGTTTAAGCCTCTGCCTTTGGCTCAGGTCATGATCTCAGGGTCCTGGGATCGAGCCCCGCATCAGGCTCTTTGCTCAGCAGGGAGCCTGCTTCCTCCTCTCTCACTGCCTGCCTCTCTGCCTACCTGTGATCTCTCTCTCTATGTCAAATAAATAAATAAAATCTTTAAAAAAATAAAATAAAATTGGCAAAACTATTCATTTCTCTTTATGGATTTTTATTTAACTGATTAGCTGTCATTGTTCTCTTGCTGACAACAGCTTTTACAAATGTTAAGCGTTACTTAAATGAAACTGGCAACATGGAAGGATACAGCTTATTAACTGAGAATGGCCTTATTCATAAACTTCTGGCTTTTGAATCAAATTTTTAGTAGTGTTGTGTAGATCTATTTGTATTGTGTGATTTGTCCTGACTCTCTCAGGGCTCTCCATTAGTTTGAAATTTGCATGACTGAGATAGAGTTGCATAGAGTTCCATTTATTATCAAGGAACATAGTAAAGCCAACTGACTATATTCTTAGTACCCAATGAGAATAAACTAATCTACATACCCGTTATGTGTGATATTTTTAAACTGGAATTCAGGTTCAAAGATCAAGCTACAGTCCCTCAAAAAAAAATTTTTTTTAAGTGGATCAGGAACTCAGGGAGAACGTGCATATCTCTAAACTAATGAAGATAAAGGATACTATATTCCTGACTGTCTTTCTGGAAATGATTAAATAAATTTTAAGTAAAATGTACTTTGATGCAAGGCTAATGTATAAGGAGTTGTTCTAGGTGCCTAGAACTGGGTTATCTGCTTTAATTATGCGTTACCTATTCATTAACATAAATGAAATAAACATTTAGAATGGAATCTACCTACTAGAATTGCATTTTCTTTGATTCATATACTAATGTTGCATTTATGGTACTTAACTGTTTAATTGTATAGGAGAAAATATATGGAAATTGCATTCTAAATCCTGCAGTATACTTAATGAAATATGACTATTCCTATTCGTATGACTATGAAATAAGTTTTTTTCTGGTTGTAATTCTGGTTTTTTTTTTTAAGTTTTTATTTATTTATTTGTCAAAGAGAGAGAGAGACAGTGAGCCCAAGCAGTGGGGAGAAGAAGGCAGAGGGAGGAGCAGGCTTCACACTGAGCAAGGATCCAGATACAGGACTCGATCACAGGATCCTGGGATCATGACCTGAGCCAAAGGCAGACGGTTAACCAACTGAGCTACCCAAGTTCCCCTCTGGCTGTAATTCCTTTTCAGAGTTTTATCTGCAGCCAGATGTAATACTATAATAAGTTGATTAATGGACGTTCATGCAAATATAGTAGTAAATTTCTATTGATCCATTCATAAAAATAGAAGTAGAATCTATCAGATTATGAAATTCAATAATGGAATCCGAAGTATTCTTACACAGATAAAATTTAATATTTACACTTTTTAAACTATATATACAGTTTGTAAGATTTCTTCAAAAGTTCAGAAGTTCGGGGCACCTGGGTGGCTCAGTTGTTAAATATCTGCCTTCGGCTCCAGTCCTGATTCCAGAGTCCTGGGATCAGGCCCTTTGATAGGCTCCCTGCTCCCATCTCTCACTCCCCCTGATTGTGTTTCCTCTCTGTCTCTCTCCCTCTCTGTCAAATAAATAAATAAAATCTTTTTTAAAAAATAAACAAATAAATAAATAAAAGTTCAGAAGTTAAAATCCAATGATTTTATGTGATTCCACAGCTACATAGGTTTTCTTTAAACTACTGGGAATTAGATAATTTTATCATAGCAATTAATTAATTACCAGTGGACCACTTAATATATCCTCAGACCTTCAAAAAATAAAAAATGACTATTTGAAAGAAGTATAAGTCTAATGAAATAGCATTTGGGTTGCATGATATTCTAGTTAATTCATCAAGGATAAGGCAATTGAGCATTTGAGGGGAAAATGAGAATGAGAAACTCTTAAACTTCTCTGTATCCAGTCTAGCATTCCAACCTACTCATTACCTCTTTCACACATGGCCCTTCAGAAATGTGACAGAAAGATTCTGGGACATGTTAATTTTGTTTATTTAACATGCAGATTGTATTAATTGCAAATGAGAACATTGTTGATCTCCTATATCTAGGACGTTTATATCTTAATCATACCTCCTCCCACTGAACTGGATTGCAAAATACCACTGAAATACAAACCTTTATACCAGTCAGTCATACAGGAATCTAAGTAAAGAACACTGGCTGTTTATTGAAGGTAACTGCATTTTAAAAAACAATTTTATGTATTTAATTATTTATTTTGCTAGAAACTACATAGCAATACAATAGGACAATACAATAGGACATTGTGATATATATATCACAGATACCAAACAGAATGTGTGTGGTGTGTGTATGTATATATATGTGTGTGTTTATATATATATATATATATATATATATATATATATCACAAATACCAAACAGTATATACAGATAAACACACATACAGATATATGTATATAGCAAAGTATATTTATATAGTAGCTATAAATATATATAGTTATATAGCATATATGTAAAATAAATTTATATATGCCACATAAATATATATATAATAAAGTATATAGCAGTTCAAATTTATTGTAACTAATAGCACTCTGTATAACTATTTTGTCTTTGAATAATAGACAAAATATTGAAGATTTTTTAAGATTGGCATACCAAAATGTTTTATATCAACAAATATACAAAATATTTGTCAGGAGAGTGTATGCTTAGCTTTTCAGTCACTAACAGCACTTTAATTCTGTCCCTGAAGATGTTCTCTCAGGGGGGCCTGGGTGGCTCAATCAGTTGAGCATCTGACTCTTGTTTTAGACTCAGGTCACCATCTCAGGGTTGTAAGATTGAGTCCAACATGGGGCTCTGCGCAGGGAATGGAGCCTACTTAAGATTCTCTCTCTCCCTCTCCCTCTGGTTCTCTCTCCTTCCCTTTTTCTTAAAAAAAAAAAAAAAAAAATTTCTCCCAAACTCGGTCACGAGTAGCAGAATGTGATTATCTCGAGAAGCATATTATGCTGTGTTGGATAAGGCTGAGTAAAATTATTTTGGTTGAAAGAAATGGAATTGAGTTAAGAAGAAAAGTTATTGAGAGGACATTAGGCTATTTCATGAAACAAAGAAAAGAGACTGGACATGGAAGGTATAGATCCAGTATAGATCCAATCAGCTGGATGTGCCATTTAGAAGGGGAGGTGATCCAGCTAAAGGAGCTGGAGAAAGAACAAGAAAGAAAGCCTAAACCCAGCAGGAGAAAAGAAATCATAAAGATCAGAGCAGAAATCAACGAAATAGAAACAAAAAAAAAAATAGAACAAATCAACAAAACTAGGAGCTGGTTCTTTGAAAGAATTAATAAGATTGATAAACCCCTGGCCAGACTTATCAAAAAGAAAAGAGAAAGGACCCAAATAAACAAAATCATGAATGAAAGAGAAGAAATCACAACCAACACCAAAGAAATACAAACAATTAACATACTATGAGCAACTCTACGCCAACAAATTTGACAATCTGGAAGAAATGGATGCATTCCTAGAGACATATAAACTACCACAACTGAGCCAGGAGGAAATAGAAAACCTGAACAGACCCATAACCAGCAAGGAGATTGAAACAGTCATCAAAAATCTTCAGACAAACAAAAGCCCAGGGCCAGATGGCTTCCCAGGG
>PISX010035200.1:0-13186 GCA_004024625.1 Mellivora capensis
CACACCCAGTGCTCCATGCAATGCGTGCCCTCCACAATACCCACCACCTAGCTCCCCCACCCTCCCACCCCCCGCCCCTTCAAAACCCTCAGGTTGTTTTTCAGAGTCTATAGTCTCTCATGGTTCATCTCCCCCCCAGTTTCCCTCAACTCCCTTCTCCTCTCCATCTCCCCATGTTCTCCGTGTTATTTGTTATGCTCCACAAATAAGTGAAACCATATGATAATTGACTCTCTCTGCTTGACTTATTTCACTCAGCATAATCTCTTCCAGTCCCGTCCATGTTGCTACAAAAGTCTGGTATTCATCCTTTCTGATGAATACCAGAGACCTTTCTTGTTTCTTAAGAAAGGCTTGTATCGCTATATACTTTCCTCTCAGGACCACCTTTGCTGTGTCCCACAGATCTTAAACCATTGTGTTTTCATTATAATTTGTTTCCATTAATTTTTTCAATTTTTCTTTAATTTCCTGGTTGACCCATTCATTCTTTAGAATGATACTCCTTAGTCTCCATATATTTGGGTTCTTTCCAAATTTCCTCTTGTGATTGAGTTCTAGCTTCAGAACATCGGGGTCTGAAAATATGCAGGGAATGATTGCCATCTTTGGGTACTGGTTGAGACCTGATTTATGACCCAGAATGTGATCTATTCTGGAGAATGTTCCATGTGCACTAGAGAAGAATGTGTATTCTGTTGCTTTGGGATGGAATGTTCCGAATATATCTGTGATGTGTGTCATTGAAGCCCTTTATTTCCTTATTGATCTTTTGCTTGGATGATCTGTCCATTTCAATGAGGGGGTGTTAAATTCCCCTACTATTATTGTATTATTGTTGATGTGTTTCTCTGATTTTGTTATTAATTGGTTTATATAGTTGGCTGCTCCCATGTTAGGGGCATAGATATTTAAAATTGTTAGATCTTCTTACAATTAATTACAAAGGTCTGTTAGACAGACCCTTTGAGTTAGTGCCATTGTATTGCCTGTAAGGTGACTATTACTGTATATTGTCTCTGTTCCTCTCTGTTCCTTTTTTGGCTCTCTCTTTCCTTACAGGACCCCTTTCAATATTTCCTGTAGAGCTGCTTTGGTGTTTACAAATTTCTTTATTTTTTATTTGTCCTGGAAGATTTTTAATCTCTCCTTCTGTTTTCAATGATATCCTAGCCGGATATAGTGTTCTAGGCAGCATGTTTTTCTCGTTTAGTGCTCTGAATATATCATGCCAGTTCTTTCTGGATAAGTCAGCTGCCAATCTAATATTTTTACCATTGTATGTTACAGACTTCTTGTCCTGGGCTGCTTTCAAAATTTTCTTTTGTTGCTAAGACTTGTAAATTTTACTATTAGATGATGGGGTGTGGACCTATTCTTATGGATTTTGAGGGGACTTCTCTTCGCCTCCTTGATTTTGATGCTTGTTCCGTTTGCCATATTAGGGAAATTGCCTACAATAATTCTCTCCAATATACCTTCTGCCCTCCTCTCTCTTTCTTCTTTTTCTGGAATCCCAATTATTCTAATATTGTTTCGTCTTATGGTATCACTTATCTCTAGAATTCTGTTAAAAATTTGTTCCTAAAATCATCCTTCTTTATCATAGCCTGCAACTATATGCGATGTAGAGGAATATGTGAACAAAACTTGCACAGTGGTCCCCCAATGGGAATACCTTGTTCAAAAAATTTTTTTCCCACCTTGAGATGTGCCTTCTCTCTCTACTTTGTAGATAGACTTTCTCCTTCAGTTCTCCATATTTTTATTTTTTCCCTCTACATTGAGAAACTCTTGGGGTTTATGTATCTGCTCCATTCCCTTTTACCTACCAGGATTATCATTAGACACCATAATCTATAACAGTATGTGAACCCACTGCTCTGCTATTCACAGTGTGTAATAAGCAGAGTAGGAATGGGTTTCTACACATAGGTAGAAAATATGTTTATCAGATGAACTGATCACTATCTCACATAGTTTGCATTTCTAATATTCTTAGGTAGAGTTGCATAGGGAATATAGCTATTTTTGCTTTGTTTTGACCATGCAATTACAATTATCAGATGAATATTGATTATTATACTTAGTGATGAAATTTTAGAAAGAGTATCAGTAAAGTCAGGGAAAAAAATGCTCATGACCTTGAACATCATTTAACTTTGTTCTGGAAGTACTGATGAATACTATTAGAGATAAAAGAAATGAGAAATATACTTTAAAGGAGGAAGGAAAAATTTCATTAGTTAAGGATATTATTATAACCTGAAGCTATAATAGATTCAACTGAAAAATTACTTAAAGTAAACCAAAAAAATGAGATATTTTATTGATTCTAATGAATACATGAATGTTAACACCAGTTAAAACCAGGTAAAGTATAATAGAAGATAACATCACTTATAGCAATAAAAACAATTAAAATATAGAAGATAAACTATACTAAGAAATGTAGAAGTTTCTAAATGGAAAGAAAAATTCAACTGAATTGTGAGAATGGCTACAAAAATAAAGCCATGTCTTCCCTAAATGACAAATAACTAAAATATTAAAGATTCTAATGGTTAACAATATAAAAGTTCAAATTCTCCCTAAATTCATAAATAAATCAAGGAGTGAACATAATTTTAAAATTAGTTTTGCTAAACACAAAGATTCTACTTAGGAGAATAAATGTGATTACAGCCAATACAAGTGGGATGCTGATATATTAGTTTCCTATTGCTGCCATAACAAATTTCCAGAAACTTAGTGGCTTAAACAATATAAACTTATTTTTTTAAAGATTTTATTTATTTATTTGTCAGAGAGAGAGCTCAAGCAGGAGTAGTACAGGCAGAGGAAGAAGCAGACTCCCTGCTGACCCAGGAGCCCGATGTAGTGCTAGATCCCATGACCCTGGGATCATGGCCTGAGCCGAAGGCAGGTGCTTAATGGACTGAGGTACCCAGGAGTTCCCAATATAAACTTATTATCTTATAGTTCTGTTGGTTAGAAGTTTGACATGGGACTTACTAGGCTAAAATCAAGATATCAGTAGGGCTGCATTCCTTTCTGGAGGTTTTAGATGGGACTCTGTTTTCTTGTCTTTTCTGGGTTTAAAGGCAGCTTAAGTTTTTTGGTTTGTGGCCCTTTTCTTCTGTCTTTAAGGCAGAAGAAAAGGTTGGGTCCTTATGGCCTCACATCATTTCGACCTTTTCTTCTGCTTCCTTTCTTCCATATTCAAATAACTCTTTTGGGTTCAACCAGATAATTCTGGAAAAGCTTTCTTATCTTAAATTTGGCTGATTAGCAACCTTAATTCCAGCTTCAGCTTTAATGGTGCTCCCCTATAATGTAACAAATTCAGTTTACACAGCTTAGGACATGGATATCCTTGAAGGGGGCACTACAGGCAGATTCTATTCATTGAACTTGTTAACTCACATTCCCCACCCCCCTTTAATTTTTTTTTGTTGTTGTTCAGTCATACTTAGAAGATCAAAAAGATCATGTGTGAATGTACTTTATAAATTATGAAGCATCTACTGAGACAAAATATAATAAGTATTCTGCTTATATTATTTATATATTAACTGATTCTTTATCAGTGATAATTTCTTCTTTTCACATTACTTAGCTGACCTGAAGTATATGCCATTAAATGTAAAAGCCAGCAAATGAAAAATTAAACATTAAACATGTTTTGTTTGTTTGGTTGGTTTTTTTGGTAGACAAAACAAGCAAAAAGAGACATTTCCCTTAATTTGATAGAACTGCTAGAAAAGTATCTCATGAAACTACACTGAACTCCTTTTCAATCAAATAATTTCAGTTACAGAAAATAAATTCAAATTGCACTCTATTACATTAAATAAATACGTTGATTTTTGGTATTATAAGTGAGCAATATTGAATAAAAAGAAAATGTATTTTTGAATATATTATGTATACTTTCATGCAAATTAACAGTGCAATTAATTGTGAAATAGTAACTAAACTTGGATAAATCAATAATGATCAACAGAAAAATTAAGTTCAAATATATGTTAAAGCTTAAGTAAGGAAATTTTTGCATTTATATACTTTTTATCAATAATGTACAAGATAAGGAATATTCTCTAATTAGATTTCCAGGTACAGTTGTTGGTTTAATTCAGTTCTGTTTTACAAAATATATCATCTGTACAACTGCAAAATAGTTATTCTTTTCCAAATTTAGAATATCACAAATATGCAAACTGGCTAATGTCTATCCTTTGATCCAAAGAATATGTTAAAAATGTAATTGCCATTGTTCATTCATCTAGGACATCTCTCAGGATATTCAATAATGCTCATTGATTGACTGAAGTTAGTATTTTGAAAAATAGCATGTCACGCTCTTGAATGAGCTCATGAGATAACGTCATATTTATCAATTTTTCTTCTTAGAATAATGTTCTTTTGACTGAGGAAAATAGTGAGGAAATGTTGATAACAAAAAGGAAAAACTGCTTGTAGAGCAACTCAGTATTTTAATGATTGGCCATCAGAATTCTCTTTATAATCATATAATTAGTCTTGGCTTCCTTGTTACATATGTCATTGTTGGAGTGAAATATTGCAAAACAGTGCAGTCCTAAGTGCAGTCCTAAAAGAAAGATGTAAAGAGCAAAGGCAAAGAAATAAAGAAGGAAGGCAGAGGAGAAAGAAGGGAGAGAATGAGGGAAAGAGGAAGGAAAAAAGGAAATCTTTAAACTTGGCATTGTTTTAATACCTAGTAGTAAGAATACAAGTCTCTGGTTTTTAAAGCAGATATGATCTCTAAAGTCCCCATAATAATATTAAGAAATTGCTCCTTTCAGTGTGTTAAGTGCTACCTAAATGGCCTAAATGATCTCTTATAGATCAACCAGTAGAGCATATACTAGTATATCTCTATCTCTGGTTGATTTAAAAGTAGTAAAATATATGATCCTTGTCTATAAACCTACTTTTTCTACGAGGAGACAAGATTACCTTACCTGAAACCACTGAAGAACAATGAAATTTTAAAAAGTGAAAACATTCCAATGATAAATTGTGTGTTTTAGCCTTTAAATAGAGAAAAAGAGAAATCCCTCCAGACTGGATTATTCAAATATGTTTCCATAAAAACAAAAAACGAAAGTGAGGTTTGTTTGCATCGTAAAAATTTGATGGCATTTGTGTTGGCAGAGAGATGGAAGTGATTTCTGGGCAGGTGAAGTGAGAGGCCAGGCCCTCTGGCCAACTGGCAGGACAGAGAGGATATTTGTTAGTAGCTCTGAATTAATTTGTCAGTGATTTAGTAAAATATCTTATAACTAAGTAATTGACTTAAACTTTCTGGTAGGGGTTGGAAGTTGCTTTTGTGTCTATATGTGTGTGATAGAAATCCACAATCATCTTGACCTTTCCGTCTTGTTGTACCTTCCACTTATATTCAGGTGAGATTTCATTTTGGTAAATTTCCCTTAAGGGATCTGAGGTTATATAAGATCCAGCTTACTGATTCTATACGAAATTATTTTCAGAGCTTGTAATGTTGCTTTTCTTATTTTCTACAATAAATAATTGTATACAACAGATATTCTCAGTCTTCTTCCATGCTGCAATCGCCATAAAGAAAAATTATCTGACTTATGCTGCTTAAGGTATAATTTTTATATTATGTGTCAGTAACTGCAGAGTATATTAAATCAGCAATAATAAAAATGAAATGGATCATTTGAATATTACTTATGTTTGTGTTCATTTTTGCTCATCATAAAGGCAAAGTATTACAGAAAAACAAAATTATTTTAATAGTTGTCTAGGAAGGAATGGTGTGCCCCTGCCTTTTATTGAGGGAAGCTTATCAAAGATTAAATGGAGGTATACCTGTCCCTCTTTATGGATAACAAGAGAGAGTGGTTTCAATGAAGGTGAAGCAAAGGAAAATAAACCCTTAAATTTTGTGATTGCCCTTTTATTCTTTTTTTTTTTTTTTAGTTCTCACTTAGAAATTTGAAATTGCAATAGTATATACCAGGAAGATTCCATTCTTGATTACAAACCTCATTTTGCTGTTTGCTGTTACACTAACTTACAACTGAAGATCCAAAAACAAAACAAAAACCACCAAAACTAATTAGTAAAATACCATTATCATGAGTATATAAAAAAACAAAACAAACTAAGACCAAGTTGAGGATTGGAAATGCATTTGAATTTAGTGGAATAAAAAAAATGATAGAGCTAATATTACTACTTGAGTCTGTCCAAAAGCTATATACTTACATTGAAGTCGTTTTCAGGAATTTTGATCTCAGCTCTAAATTTGGGACCATGAAATACCCAAAGCTTTATTTAGAAAAAAATATTCTGCTTTCTCTCTACACTACAGGTCCACAGAGCAAATAGTTACCATATTGAGAGATAGCCTTAATTGCCAATTTATTTAAGTAAATGGTGGAAAATATCAGTGTGAAAGAAACTTCTTCCTAAAGCAACTAACAAAGAAGATAAGGTTGAATTCGTCAGAATTATATGCTATACATTATTCATAGTACAAACAAAAATACTAATAAAAAATAAAAACTTGATATCCTTTCTTAAGCTTATAGTATTGATTCATTATAGTATTAATTTTCTAACAAATATCTGTTGGACATCCCATATGATTGAGTCACTGAGCTAGACCCCAACAGAGTTCAAAGTTGGATGTCTTGATCCCTGCTGCTGCAGAGTTCATTGTCCACAGAAAGATTCGGCATATAACATGGGAACTAGTAATTTAATAATGACTAAGATTTATTATGTTACAATGCCAAGCATTGTTTGAAGCACTTAATAAGCTCTAATTTATGATTCCTTGGCACAACCTTTCTGAGTGAAGTGTTCTCATTATTTGCAGCAAAGAAGCTGATGCTTAGTTAGATGAAGACATTTGATTAAGACCTGGTAAGTAATGAAACTGTCTTTTAAACCTGTCAGTTCTACTCTAGTGGTATTTGTTAACCGCTACACTGTACCAAAAAGGAGTCTTTCTAAAAACTACTGATAACATATATATATAGGTTATAAAATATATATATATACATGATAAAGTATATAACATATATTATACATAATATATTTTTATATATATAACATAGTTTTAGTACTCATGTACAGAAGTTATTTTATATAGTATCTCATTTGATCATCATATTTATCCTTTGGGAAGCTTGAACTTTGCCCCACTATTCATAAGAGCAAACTAAACTAAAAAATTAAGAGAAGTAATGGTTTTTATGGTGTCCTATTTGCCTCTGAGGGACCATGTATAGGGTGTATCTTCATTATTTACTACTTTAATTTCTAAATGGTTGAATTTAATATAATTTAGACTACTAATTACATATATGCTGCTATGTAAGAAAAATAAGTTAAAAAGAATTAGTGATATTCAAATATTCATTCAATTAATCAGAACTGGTAACAATATTCTCTTCTCTGTCTACTCTACATTGAACATACTTTTCTGATCCAGTGTTTGAGAAGAAACATCCTTCTTGTCTTTTTTGTAATGGGTTTATGAAATTCAAGACTGTGAACTAACTGAAATACTTCCTTATCAATATTCTGCATCAAGACTCAGGCTTTGTTGAGTCCATCAGTCCAAAACTATAAATTCTGCCATAATCTGTTCCATCTTAGCCAATTCTGCACTTTATAAGACCCATGAAAAAGTGTTCAGCCTCATTAGCCATTAGGTACATGCAGATTCAACCAGGATGAGATGTTACTATACATCCATTAGAAATGTTAAAATAGGGGCGCCTGGGTGGCTCATTGGTTTAAAGCCTCTGCCTTCGGCTCAGGTCATGATCCCGGGGTCCTGGGATCGAGTCCCGCATCGGGCTCTCTGCTCACCAGGGAAGGGAGCCTGCTTCCTCCTCTCTCTCTCTCTGCCTGCCTCTCTGCCTACTTGTGATCTCTGTCTGTCAAATAAATAAATAGAATCTTTAAAAAAAAAAAAAAGAAATGTTAAAATATAATGAAAATACCAACCGCTGAAGAGTATGTGAAGAGACTAAGTTTCCTGTAAGTGGGTTGATGGAATTGTAGAATGACATAGTCATTATTAAAAATATTTTACAAGTTCCTTATAAAATTAACCGTACAACCCGGATGGCACTGTTGGACATTTCCCTGGGAAATGAAAACCTCTGTTCATACAAAAACCTGTACATTGAGGTTCATAGCGGCTTTATTTTTAATATTAAAACCTGTAAATATATATCATCTCTTTATGTCTATGGGAAGGACTGGTAAGACTCTATGTGGTGGTGTCCTTTGTTACATAAATTAAATAATTCTAGCTCTACTTAATCAGCATTCTGCTAGCCTTTTTGGAAGTTGACAAGCGATATAGTAAATATTTGAGTCTTTATTATTGGCTGGGCACTGGGGATGCAAAGATAAAAAGCAAAAGAGGCCTGTACTCTCATGGAGTTTGGAGTTTAGTGGGGAGAGCATATGAAAAACAGGCAAATCCACAAATGAATAAATAATCACAAAGTATATTATCATGAGAGAAACAAATAAGATACTTCTATTGAGAACAAGGACTGACAAATTATTGCCTTTTTGTTAAATGAAGGTTTTCTAGAACACAGCAACAATCATTTGTTTATATAATCTATGACTGCATTCATGCTACAAGGACAGAGTTGGGAGATGTAACCGAGGAATGGCTTATAAAGTCAAATATATTTACTAGTTGGACTTTTAAGAAAACGTTTGTTGACCTCTGATTTGGGATAAAGATATTTTGAGTCTCAATACTTTTATTTTTTTCTCTTTTAGCAAAATCATATCTGTTAACAGCAGGTATTGAGGGTTTTGTAAAAATTATTTTTTGAAAACTTGTCTGATCCTTGTATAGTAGTATATCAAAGCCTAGGTCTGGTGGTCTATTATATGATAGTGTATTCTAACTATAGCTAAATTATGCACCTTGTTGATCTTTGGTAGTAGGATTATATGGTTTTCAAATCATAGGAGAGACCTATCAGTAAATCTTAAAGTCAATTTTCTGGTCATATCCAGCATTTTCAAAAAAAATGGAAGAGACTAGATTAAAAAATAATGTTATGCACATTGTAAAGGCAAGATTGGCAAGATTGCTTATAAAACCATTGTTTCAAATTGGTTTACACACACAAACACACATACACACATTTATTCTGGTTTATCGTTTATTGTCACCAGTTTGAAAAAGTTTGAAAGTCATTGCTTTTTTAACATTATTTATATATTTGAGAGAGAGAGAGAGAAAGAGAGAGAGAGAGAGAGAGATATCCTAATGCTTATATCATTTTGGAGGTGTCTTTAAGAAAAAGAATCCAAAATTGTAAATCCTTGCCAGGGGCCCATGCAGATGAGAATCCCAGAACCACAAGATTCATTTCCTTCCGACTAAAGCCATCTTTGTAACTCTTTCTACAATGTATATACTAAGGAATGCTTAGAAATGATGAACCATGGGTGGAAAATTGAAATACTGAAAAAGTTCTTGAGGTTAGCAAGCAGAAATCACGTAAAAAGAAAGTTTATTTCTTTAGGCTAAATTTAATAGGGTTGACAGAATCTTACATTTTGTTTCATTTTCCTTGCTACTTTTGCAGTAACAGCTTTAGAGATCAGATGTTCTAATAAGAAATATGCAAAGCACATTTTATTTTTACATTTTTAGTATAAGTAAATTTGAAGACTTAACCCATAGAATAATTGGTAGATCATAAATATTTAATCTTGCTTTGTGGAAGATGGCACAGAGTAAGAAGTATGTAGTAGAATTGGTTGCCAAATCTACCCAATCATGATTCCCAATCTCCCATTTCTTTTCTCTTTTCTTTTTGAAATTAGTTAATTATTTAATTTTAATTATTTTATTTTGTTTTACTGACTTGAAGATACTGTCTGTCTGCAGAGAGTCTGAAATTGCCAGGTACTCACTTTCCAAGGCAGCCTTGAAGCTAGGGCAAAAGCATATGGCATATAGTCCTCTACTGGCAAATAAGACTTTGGAAATCTGATGAGTACACTCTGGAAAATGATTTCTTTTCAAACAAAAAAGACCTATGAGAGACTTTCCTAAGCCAGATGCCACAACTGGCTTTAATGCCTGAAAATGTCATGCTGTCCTGTGATCTTAAAGAAACAACCTAGATTCCAAACCAATATGTTCAGGATTGCAGTACCAAAACAAAACAAAACCCTAAGAACCTGGATAACCGACATTATCTATAAGGTGCTGAATTAACTACTTCACCTTCGAGATATAGAAATTTGCAGTTATAAACTTCCTCAAGGTTTTAGTTTTCACTCAAGTATTTTCTCTCTTTTTTTTGTTGTGTTAGAAAACACATAATATGAAATCTACCCTAATAAATCTTTAAGTGAATAGTAAAGTATTGTTAATTATAATTACAGTGTTGTACAGATGTTTAGAACTTTTTTTACCTTGTATGATTGAAAATTTATACTTAGTTAATGGCAGCTTCTTATTTTCCTTTTCCCATAGCTCCTAGAAACCACCATTCTATTTTCTGCTGTAGTGAGTTTGACTAGTTTAGATAAGTAGAATCATGTAATATTTGTCTTTCAGTGACTGACTTACTTTCTTAGCATAGTGTCCTCCGGATTAATCTTTATTGTAGTATGTGACAGGATTTCCTCTTTGTGGCTGAATAATAGTCCACCGCATGCATACAACACATTTTCTTTATCCATTGCTTTGTTGATGGACATTGTTGCTTCCACTTCATAGCTGTTATGAATAATGCAATTAACATGGAGATGCAAATATCTCTTTGAGATTCTGATTTCAGTTCTTTTGGATATATATTTAGAAATGAGGTTGCTGGATCATATAGTAGATTAGTTTTAATTTTTTGAAGAAGTTCCATAGTGTCTTCCATATTGACTGTACCATTTTATATTACCAACAGTGTACCGAGTTTCCAGTTTATCCACACCCTTGCCAATACTTTTATCTTTATTTTTATAATGTTGTCTTTTCATTGTGTTGATTATTTCCTTTGCTGTGCAGAAGTAGTTTGATGCAGTCCCACTTGTCTATTTTCTTTTTATTGCCTGTGTGTTTGATCTCATACCCAAGAAATTATTGCCAAGACCAATGTCAGGAAGCCTTTTCCCTGTGTTTTCTAACATAAGTTTCACAGTTTCAGACTTACACTTAAGTCTTTAATCCATTTTTTTATGGTGTAAGATAAGAATACAGTTTCATTCTTTTTAATGTGGATGCCCAGTTTTCCTAACACCATTTGTTGAAGAGATTATCCTTTTACCATTGTGTATTCTTGTCACCCTTGTTAAAGATCAGTTGACTCTGCATACCTGAATTCATTTTAGGCTTTCTATTCCATTCCATTAGTTTATTTGTCTGTTTTTATGCCAATACCATTATGTTTTAGTCACGGAAGCTTTGATATATATTTTAAAACCAGGAAGTGAGATTCTCCAGCTTTGTTCTTTTGCAATATTGTTTTGGCTGTTTGTGATACTTTCTGGTTCCATATGAATTTTAGGACTATTTTTCTATTACTGTAAAATATGCCATTGAGGTTTGATGTAATATATAGATTGAATATATAGATTTATTTGGGTAGTATGGACATTTTAACAATATTAACTTTTCTAATTCATGAGCAAGGGATATCTTTTATTTGTGTCTTCTTTAATTTCTTTCATCAATATATTATAGTTTTTAGTGGATGAGTCTTTCCTCCCTTTAGTTAGGTTTATTCTGAAGTTTTTTTTAATGCTATTATATATGGAATCAATTTTTAAATGATTTTTTGCATGCCAGTTTGTATGCTGCAATTTTACTGAATCTGTTCATTAGTTCTGGCAGTTTTTTGGTGGATTTTTCATTATATAAGATGATGTCATTTACAAATAGAGACAGTTTTACTTTTTCATTTCTCATTTGAATACTTTTTATTTCTTTTTTTTCCCAGATTGCTCCTAGTACCATATATTGAACAGGCCCTTACTTCGGGCCCTTACTTTCCGGGGAAACACAAGGAAAGAATAGGGCACAGATATATTGAGACCTTCAGAAGTGGCAGGAGTAAAATCAAAGGATTTTATGATCCACCAAAAAGATTTCTGGGCCAGTGTCCAGGACCATATGATAGACGGATAGGAGGAAGAGAGGGTTATTGTGGAGCTGGGTGTGGAAGTTATGGAGGTTTTGATGACTATGGTGGCTATAATAATTATGGCTACAGAAATGATGGCTATGATGACAGAATGAGAGATAGAAGAGGTATGGGAGGGCATGGCTATGGTGAAGCTGGTGATGCAAGTTCAGGTTTTCATGGTGGTCATTTTGTACATATGAGAGGATTATCTTTTTGTATAACTGAAAATGACATTGCTAATTTCTTCTCACCACTAAATCTAATACGAGTGCATATTGATATTGGAGCTGATGGCAGAGCAACAGGAGAGGCAGATGTAGAATTTGTGACATATGAAGATACTGTAGCTGCCATGTCTAAAGATAAGAATAATATGCAAAATTGGTACATTGAACTCTTCTTGAATTCTTCTCCTGGGGGTGGTTCTGGAATGGGAGGTTCTGGAATGGGAGGCTACAGCAGAGATGGAATGGATAATCAGGGAGATTATGGATCTGTTGGAAGAATGGGAATGGGTAACAATTAAGTGGAGGATATGGTGGTACTCCTGATGGCTTGGGTGGTTATGGCCGTAGTGGTGGAGGCAGTGGCAGTTACTATGGGCATGGTTACTAAGGATTCCCCAAAGTAAGGGCATCCGTACTTTGTTCCTGATTTTAGAGGAAAAGCTCTCTTTCACTATTGAGTGTGATGTAAACTGTAAGCTGTCATATATGGCCTTTATTATATTGAGGTACATGACTTCTATACTGTTTGTTGAGAGATTTTTTTTTTTTTATTCGATGAAGGGACATTTTATCTTCTCAAATGATTTTTTGCATCTATATTGAGATGATCATGTGATTTTTTTTATTAATAAATTTTTTTATTTTTTATAAACATATAAAGTACTTTTATCCCCAGGGGTACATGTCTGTGAATCACCAGGTTTACACACTTCACAGCATTAACCATAGCACATACCCTCCCCAATGTCCATTACCCCACCCCCCTTTCCCGACCCCCCT
>PISX010035201.1:0-13185 GCA_004024625.1 Mellivora capensis
TTTTTTTTTCTTATTTATTTATTCACTCAATGCAATTGACTAAGAATATTCTATGTTTAAGGCACTGTGACAACACTGGATAAAAAACTATTAATCAAAAAGTTGTGGTCCCTGGACTCATAGAATAGAAGGATAGACAGTAATCAACAAAAATACATTAATTATAAGATGTAACTACTAATATAGTAAAGTAATATAGGATAATGGCTGGGGGTATATAATGACTAAATGTTCTCCAAGGAGGGACATTTAAGTGATATCTGAAATACCAGAAGGAATAAGCAAAAGAACAATATCATGGGACGATCTTCCAGGGGGAAGGAACAGAATGTGCAGAGCATCCAAAAAGAAGGCCAATATGGTTAGAGAACAGTGAGCAAGGGGGAGAGTGCAGAAATTGTAGGAATAGTCAGAACCAGAGCATTGAATTCCTTGGAGGACTTCATAAAAAGTTTGGATTTTGTGCTAAGTACATTTGAAAGCCACTTATGAAATTTTATGCAAAATAATATATAATACATTTTTTAAAAATTTATTTATTTGTCAGAAAGAGGGAGAGAGAGCAAGTGAGCACAGGCAGACAGAGTGGCAGACAGCGGCAGAGGGAGAAGCAGGCTCCCTGCTGAGCAAGGAGCCCGATGTGGGACTCTATCCCAGGACACTGGGATCATGACCTGAGCCGAAGGCAGCTGCTTAACCAACTGAGCCACCCAGGCGTCCCTATATAATACATTTTTAAAAGATCATCTGGTTGCTGTAGACAAGATAATAGAGAGAGCCTGAATGGAGGCAAAGATTGTGGTAAGCCGCCAGTATGAGGCAACACATTAGCTACGTCCAGGATGGAGACAGTGAATTAGAAGTAGAAACATCATTTGTGAATGGATTAGACATGAGGATGAGGGAAAGTACTATTGTAGCAACTAGATGGACTGTGATGTCATTGGCTGAGTCGAAAAAACAGGACTTAGAGAGTGAGAAAAAGAACAACTTAAGAATTGGATTTAGATAAAACATCAAGATGCCTATGAGAGATCCAAGTGGGAAATGTCAAGTACACCAAGGAATGCACAAGTTTAGGGTTTAGCGATATCTGGGTTAGAGATTAAAATTTTAGAATTAGAGTTATTTTCATATTATTCATCGGTACTCCTCCCCTTCTTTTTTTTTTTCCTGCTAAGAGAACCATTCATTCCTACAGGGAACTCATTCCATATGGTCCAGATGGAGCTAAACTTGTCCCTTTTCCCATCTACCACAAAGATGACACAGATTTATTCTCTTGGTCACACTGATTAGTGTAGGATTGAGGAGGTATTCCAACTTTGGCCAACTACATTGGTTCTTCAAATTTTCCTCCAAGGACTATTATGGAAAATTGTCTTTATCTTTTTCATTTAATACCTGGAGACATGTAAATATATGGTAGATGTAAGCTATATCATCTGCCATGTGGAGAAAGCCTGAAGACATAGTTTGAGCCTCTGAATCCCACCATACCTGAAGTCAAATGAATCTCTAGATTTTCCCATCATCTCTCCTCCTTCTCTTCCTCCCTTCCTTCCTTCCTTCCTCTTTGACTTATTCATTGGGTTTCTGCTACCTTCTACCCAAACTGTGCCATTTATTAGGGGAATTTACAGAGCAATAGAAGAAAAAGAAGCAAAATCAGGATCATGTCTCGGATGATCTGGAGGCCTAGGCCAATAGGAATTATATTGTCTCTAATCACTTACAAGCAAATAATTTTTTTTTCCTCTTAAGAAATTTATTAAGAAGATTAGGGACGCCTGGGTGGCTCAGTTGGTTAAGCGGCTGCCTTCGGCTCAGGTCATGATACCAGCGTCCTGGGATCCAGTCCCACATTGGGCTCCTTGCTTGGCAGGGAGCCTGCTTCTCCCTCTGCCTCTGCCTGCCACTCTGTCTGCCTGTGCTCGCTCCCTCTCTCTCTGACAAATAAATAAATTAAAAAAAAAAAAGAAATTTATTAAGTAGATGAATTCACATACAGATGATGAATTGTGGTGAAAGAGGAATTGTAGCAAATATTTGTTTGGTAAAACTGCATTTACTGGGCAAGCGCACAAATGCTCCAGCTTCTATAAGTGTTGATTGGTAACAGCTCACACCAACACTTCTCCAGAGGCCTGCCCTTGTCTGACTCGAGCACCTTACTTATTGATATCTGGGAGCTTGTGCTTCACCTTCCCTGGACAGCCCTTGTTAGTATAACAGAAACACCCAAGTCCTCTTACCTCTGGTTGCAATTATCTCTATGATGTAATTTAGTATTAACCTTTTGGATTATTCTGAGCATTGATTTTCAAAGTGATGCTAATGATTCATTGAGGATGTAAAAAATATTAGAACTTCTATTTATATTTATTTTTAAATTAAAAAAAAAGTTTTCAGAGCACTGTCCCCCAGGTGGGGAATCCTACTAGGAGTGTACTAATTACCTAATGTCTCCAAGGGGAAAGTAAGGATCAGTCTGTTAGAATGATATCTAGCTCAGTGATAGTTTTAGAATAGGTTCTCAGTAATTCCTTGCTGTATTGCTTTGAATTAAATAGTCATACTTCACTCATTGATTTTAACATAATGAAAGTAATAACTCCTAGTTTAAAAAAAACAATTGTTATCTTGTTTTAATTACTATATTAGGCATTTTTTAACTCTGCTGAAAACAATGGAGCACATATTAAAAAATAAATCCATTATTCAAACAAAACCATTCTGTGGCAAACCGTACCACACATCTGGCTCTGAGATTTCAGATGGGCCTTGAGGAAGGGAATGACACTAGAGAAAATAACTATCTGTAAAAAACTGTTGCTGAACCTAACATTGGAGCACCTAAATATATAAAACAAATATTAACAGAAATGTAGTGAGAAATAGACAGCAATAAGATAATAGTAGAGAATTTCAATACACCACTTGAAACAATGAACAGATCATCTAGTCAGAAAATTAATGCAGAAACAGTGAACTTGAAAAATGCTATAAAGCAAATGGCCCTAGCGGACATGAATAGAACATTCTACCCAGGAGCAGCAGAATACACATTTTTCTCTCAAATGTGCATGGAACATTCTCTAAGATAGATCATATGTTAGGCCACAAAATAAGTCTCAATAAATTTAAGAAGATTGAAGTTATATCAGTTATCTTTTCTGACCACAATGGTATAAAACTGGAAATCAAAAACAACAGAAAAGTAAGAAAATACACAAATGTGGAAATAAAACAGCAGATTCCTGAGTAACCAATAAGTCAAAGAAGAAATCAAAAGCAAAATATTCTTTAAAAAAAAAAGGCAAAAAATCTTCAGATAAGTGAATGTGGGTACACAACGTACCCAAAACTGGAGCAATGCAGAAAAAACAGTTCTAACAGGGAAGTTTATAGTGATAAACACCTATATTAAGAAAAAAGAAAGATCAGGCATCTGGGTGGCTCAGTTGGTTAGGCGCCTGCCTTTGGCTCAGGTCATGATCCCAGCCCCACATCAGGCTCCCTGCTCAGTGAGTGGTAAACCTGCTTGTTCCTCTCCCTGCTCTGGTCCCCCAGCTCATGCTCTCTCTCACTAGCTATCTCTGTCTTTCGCTCTCAAATAAATGATCTTTTAATAAAAAAGAGAAAAAAGAAAATCTCAAATAAACAACCTAACTTTAGGAAACTAGAAAAACAAACAAACAAACCTAAAAACTAAGCCCAAAGCTACCAGAAGGAAGGAAATAACAGAGCAGAGCAGAAATAAATGAAATAGGGACTAGAAAAATGATAGAAAAGATCAATGAAACTAGGAGTTGGCTTTTGGAGAAGGTAAACAAAATTGACAAATTTTTAGTTAGACTAAGGAAAAAAGAGAGAAGATGCAAATAAAATCAAGAATGAAAGAGGAGACATTACAACTGATACCACAGAGATAAAAAAGGATGTTAGGAGACTGTTGTAAGTCAACAAATCAGATGAAATAGAAAAAATGGGTACATTCATAGAAACATGCAATTTATCAAAACTAAGTTATGAAGATAGAGGAAAACTGAAGAGACTAAAAACAGAAAGGAAATTTGAATCAAGGATCAATAATCTTGCAACAAAGGAAAGTCCAAAATCAGATGGCTTTACTGGTGAACTCTACCAAACATTTCTTGAACTGATACCAATCATCTCAAATTCTTCCAAAAAATTGAAGAGGGAAGAAATACTTCTAAACTCATTTTATGAGGCCAGCATTACCCTGCTACCAGAGCCAAATAAGGAGACTACAAGAAAAGTACAGGCCAATATTCCTGATAGAATATTGATGCAAAAGTCCTAAAAATACTAGCAAATCAAATTTAACAACACATAAAAGGATCACCCACCATAATCAAGTGAGATTTATCCCTGGAATGCAGGGATGGTTCAACATTATTACAATAATAAATGTAGTACACTACATTAACAGAATGAAGAATAAAAATCATATGATCATCTTAATGGGGACAGAAGCATTTGATAAAATTCAACATTTTTTACTGATTAAAAACTCTTAAAAATTAGGCATGAGCCTTAACATAGTAAAGGCCATATACAACAAGTCCACAGCTAACATACTCAATGGGAAAAAGCTGAATGAAAAGTTTTCCTTTAATCAGAAACAAGACAAGGATGTGCATTCTCACCACTTCTATTTAAGCCAGTGTTGAAAATCTCAGCCAGAGCAATCAGGGAAGAAAAACAAATAAAAGCCATCCAAATCATAAGGGAAGAAATAAAATTCATCCTCCTTTGAGATGGAGGACTTCATGTGATGATGATGGGCTATGTGCTTGGCTTTGCCTACATTCCAAGGGGTACAATAGAGCACATGATGCAGAGACTTTCACAGCAGTTCAGTGGTGCCAGGAAAAAAGAGAACCTGCCAACTCAGAGCTCTGAAGTCCACGGTCTGGTGCCCTTTTCCACATAGCCCCTGCAGTGGCCTGAAAAGCTCAAAGAAGAGGCCAGGGCTTCTCCTACATGCTGCTGCTGGAGACGCTTAGGATGAGGCAGCCAGTGCTGAGGAAGAGCTACTGTCGGGGTGCATGTACTCTTGGAGGTGTTCCCTCCTTATTCAGTGGAGCAGACCCAGTGGGTTTTGGCCAAAGCTCAGGGAGACTTGGAAGAAGTTGTGCAAATGCTGGTAAAGGGGAAGGAGCTAGATATCATTGAGCTAGATATCATTCTAACAGACTGATTCTTACTTTCCCCTTGGAGACGGACCTCCAGCTTGGAATGGCCCCAACCAGGACCTGCTCAGATGCTTCAGAGGCCCTTGAAAAGATGAACTAAAGACCTTCATCCTGCAGAAGTACATGATGGTGGATAGGACAGAAGATCAGAAGATTTACCACCCCGTGGCTCCCAGGGAGGTCCTCAAGAAGCGGATCCAATACATCAACAACCAGGTAATGAGCACCAAAGTGGTTTAAAGATGTGCAGAACCCTGAGACCAAGGAGAGGAAGGTCACATACATCAACCTCAAACTAGTCAGGAAGTACCATTTCCACTGGAGGCATTCACCAGAATCTATCAAAGTCTCCCAGGGTCAGATCCTAGAGGAATATAGAAGCCCTACAACCCCACACAGGACCTGCCCTAACTCCTATCCCCCTTCTTTACCCTGCTTTCTATTCCTTGCCCCACAGTGTTAACTTCCTTTTGGAGCTGCCTGTGGAACAGTAAAGGTGGCCCTGAGGGTGGGTGGGGACAGGGGAAGTAAGGAAATTGGAAGGAAAGTGAAAGAGAAAGAAAAAAATTGCAGTTAAATAACATAAGAGAATCTCACATTTTTGAGAACGTATTACCTTAACAGTCTCTGATGATAAAAAAATAAAAGGTCAATAAATTGTTGTCATCATAAAAGGTATTGGAACTAACCAGAAAACCCCTACTTGCTTATTATACACAAATCCACATTGCATAAAATTTTAATTGTATTCATTGCCCTTTGAGAAATTTGAAGTAGAATGAGATATAGTAAAGAAAAAGGAAAATAAAATATTCAAGTATTTGGAGGTACTCTTATGGAAGGACATTTAGTTTTGATTCTAAAAACTAGTTAATTTTGAAATGGTAAACTTTGATTATATGCAAAAAGATTTTAGTTCAAGATGGCCAATTGACTATATATTCTCTCCTTTTTTGAAAACCCATTAAAATTATATTAAAGGTATGGAAATGGAGGTAAATCTGTAACACTGACAAAAACCAATAAGATTTCTTTAGTAGATGACAGATTTAATTCTTTTCCTGAACTCAACAAGTGAAGTAAAAATAACTGATAAAATAAGATGAAGGAAGTCGCAAGCTGGAACAGGATTTTTCACCCTCAGCAATATTGACATTTTGGGCCAGGTAAGTCTTTGTTGTAGGGAGCTGTCCTGTGACTTGTAGGGTGTTTTGCAGCATTCCTGGCCTCTAGTGTCTAGAGGCCAGGAGCACTCCTTCCAGTGTGACAACCAAAAAACGTCTCCAGGAATTGCCAAATATCTTTTGGGAGACAAAACTGCCCCTGACTGAGAACCCCTGGACCAGACTATGAGTCACAGAAACACAGCCAAGAAGAAAGTCTATCTGCTCTAAAAACTTTAGGAGAGACTCAGCACTTAGAAATACCAAATACAAAAGAGAAGGGGCATGAAAAGAGATTACAAAAGCCAGTAATATTTCTATACACCAATAAAAACCAGTAAGAAAATGTTCTTTAAAAAGATACTGATTAACAATGATAAAAAAGAGCCTCTAATATTACATTTAACCAAAGATGAACAAGGCCTTTAAGGAAAATATTTTAAAGTTTTAGTGAAATACAGTAAATATGAATAAATAAATGAAGATGTTAATTATTTCTCTAGACCTCTAGATTTGAAGCATGCTAAATAAACATCCCAATATGGAGGCATGCATGTATGTGTATATGTGTGTATATTCCTTGATACGGAAAAGAAAAGGGTCAAGAATAACCAAGACATACCTGGAGAAGATGGTGATAAATTCAGGTGAACTAGGTTGAAGGGTGGCCCCCTAAAGAGATACATCTATCTGGGAACATGTGAATGTGACCTTATCTGACAGAGTCTTTGCAGATTATACGTTAAGGATCTCAAGATAACAACAGTGCGGGCTATCAGGGAACATCCTGAATCTAATGATACTAATCTCATAATCCAATGTCCTTGTTGGACTGGAGAAACACAAAGGTCAGGATGGAGCCAGAGATTGCAGCTATGTGCTATGTGCCAGGGAATGCCTGAAGTTACCCGAAGCTGAAAGAGGCAATGAAAGACTCTTTCCTAGTGCCTTCCAAGGGAGCCAGCACTGTTGATACTTTGCTTTCATATTTCTGGTTTCCATAACTGTGAGAGAATAAATTTCTATTGTTTTCAGCCACTAGTTTATGTTAATTTGGTACAACAACATTAGGAAACTAATACAACAGGTATCAACACTTATTGTCAAACTATAGAGGATAAAACATTGTAGTATTGACACAGTGGAAGAAAAGCTGATCAACAGAACAGATTAGAGAGCAGAGCAACATCCTGATTCACACATGGAAACTTGACTTGTGGCAGAAATGGCATGGCAGATCAGGCAAGAAAAGACTGACTGTTCAACCAGTGGTGCTAAGAGAAACGTTTATTCATATAAGGGGAAAAAATGAAATTAAATTCTTAAGTCCAACACATATGCAAATATCAATTCTATGTAGAATAAAGAAGACTTAAATGCAAAAAGGAAAAATGATTTTTTTAAGACGGTGATATCAGGGTCACAGAGGATTTCTGACCCTGATTTCACAATCAGGATTTCACAAACACAAAGGACAATAATAATAAAAGAAAAGAACGATGTATATAACTATACTAAAATTCAGAACACTGTTCATTAAAATGTATTATAAAGAAAATGAAAAGCCAAGCCACAAAATGGAAAAAGATTCATTTCTCAAAATGAAGCATTCATTTCCCAAAATATGTTTCTCTTTTTCCCAAAAAATGTTTTTGAGAATAAATTAAAAGACAAAATTATAAGAGGAAATGGACATATTACATACAGTGTATGTTCAGTAAAAAGATAAAGAAAAAAAAGAAATAGGCAAAAAATAATGAGTACCTATCTATAAAGGACAAATGGTTGATAACCACTGATGAACATTATTAATAACAGGGAAAATGCAAATTAAATTCACAATGAGTTACTACTGTACATACATACATACATACATACATGCATACATACCAACCAGTCTGGCAAAAGTCAATTTTGTAGAAAATTATGATGAGGAAGTAGGGCAACATGAATTCATCCCCTGCTGGTGGTGGTGCAAATGTCTACAAACCTCCTGGAAAACCATTGATCAGAATCTGCTAAAATTGAGTCTGAGCAAAACCTATGCCCCAGCAAATCATCCGCTTGGTTTATGACCTGGGAAGGCTCTTGCACATGCATAGGAGCGCATGCACTAATCTGCAAGGATGTTAATTAGCTGCATTATCATAATTATAACAGTGAAAATAGCTGAAATATTTGTCTACCTTAGAATGAATTAATAAATAGTAGTATATTCTTTCTAGGACATTCTACACAGAAGTGAAAATGAATTAAGTAGCTATAATTACATGCATCAAAATGGGAAAACCTCAAAGAAATAATGTTGAGTGAAATAATGAAGTCACAGAAAGAAATAATATGATTATATTTACATAAATTTCAAATGAGGCAAAATTATATAATACGCTATTTGAGTATGCATACCTTGGTGATAAAACCACAGGATGATTAAATCCAAATTCAAAACAGTTTTTAACTATGAAGAAGAGAGGAAAAAGAGCATATAGCAGTTTCCTAGGTACTGGTAAGGTTCTAGTTCTGTGATTTGGTGGTGGGTTCTTGGATATTCACCTTAAAATGTTTTACGCTCTTTCTAAAGTATGTGATATCCCAACAAAAATGAATGAAAGAAAAAAATACCAAATACCAAAACACATCATTACAAAATTTCAGAAAACAAAAGGAGAGCACAAAAGTTTCTAGAGAAAGAAGAGATTACTTAAAAAGAAACACAACTTCTCATATAATGAGTAATAAATATAATGAGTAATAAAAATGAACCAAGGCCTCAGGTGGTCTGAGGGGAAATGATTTTCAATTTAAAGGTTTACATTCAAACTGTCACTTGAATGGACTGTAGAATTAAAGATTTATTCAGTATAAAATAATTAAGAAATGTTCTCTCCCATGCACTTTTTCTTTAGGAAGGTGCTTGAGGACATAACCCACCATTATCAAGGAAAATATGAGATGCAGGAAGCAATGGCTCACACACACTATAGCAATCCTGTTTGGACCCAGGTTACCTCTCTGAAGGGGACCTAGAAAGCAACCAGTTCAAATTGAAGCTGAAAGCATAAAGTTTTGAGAAAGAAGAATCAAAGAAACAGTAAGACTTTGGACATACCTGAGGATATAGTAAAATAACAGAGGACTTAAAATAAATGAGTGAGTTCTATTCAAAATTGCTTTTGGGAACACTCTTGTGCGGCAACACTATTGTAAAAAACACTGTTTTGTTAAAGGACAAACACTATTTAAATAGCTATGGAAATAAAAATACTATCATTGCTTTTCAATATTTAGAATCAACCCATATGAAGATTAATAAATAAAATGAAGTACTTTCCTACATTGTTAATAAGTCAAAGAAAGGAAAGTATAGTGAGTGAAGGGTTAAAGTGCTAAAGTCATCTTTTAATTGAACTAATAAATAATTATACTAATTCAGTCTTCTTTCTATAGAGCTATTCCTTCATTGTTCCAGAATAACTCTCAGAAGCTTTAAGGAGTACACTCTGGGGCTAATATACTGAGTTTTGCTAAACAAATCTATGGTCTTCACAGACATGGTTTTCATGGGACAAAAATGGAAGACTATTCTGTTTGACTTTCTGCTATGATAGGTGAAGATTTAGTTTGTTAATATACTTTGAAAATTAGAAATGCCTTGATAAATGCACAGTTTTCAAGGGAAACCATGAGAGGCATAATTAGATTTGAGATTGACATCAAAAATTTTAGATGTGGGCACCTGGATGGGTCATTCAGTTAACCGTCTTTATCTTGATTATGGCTCAGGTCATGATTTCAGGGTCATGAGATCCAACCTTCACTGGACTCTACACTGGGCCTGAAGCCTGCTTATGAATCTCTCTCTCCCTCTAACTCTGTCCCTCCCTGACCCAATCTCTCTTTCTCTTTCATATCTTGTATGTGATCCTTTATATGCTTTTTAAAACATAAGTAAGAAAATGATAAGGCAAACATGGAAATCATATATTCTTATGTTAAAAAAGTTGAAGGAAAATGAACCAGGACAGAAAATCAAGAATTAAAGATAGGAAGAACATCTGTTTCAACCAACACTTTTCTTGGTTGCTAATTAGTAGCCTACTCTAATCTACATATGTTTAGTGGTATATAACATTATTGTAAATATTTTACATATATTAAGTTATTTAATCCTCACAACCATATGGCTTAGATATTATCCACATTTTGCATAAGAAGACTTTGAGGCATGGAGAAACTAAGTTCTTATAGCAACCACACTGAAAGTGAAACAGAAAAACATATGAACTTTTAAAATTTCTATTAGGCTTACCATTCTCTCAATCTGATGACTCCTTTCTATAAACTCTCTTGAGCTTTTCATTTCATAATTTTCTTTGTATTTTATATTTGTGATTTTAAAAGAGGCAAGGTAATAGAATGACTTATCATCTGAAAGGCAAACATAAATAAAAGATCCATGCTTAAATATAATCAGTTTCTAGTTTCCCAACCCCAGGAAATAGGTTTACTATAATGCAGTTTATTTCTTCTAGGTATAAAAGTTATTGTGGACGTTTTAAAAACATTTTGTAATCGTATCATTGTATCCAGCTAAAATAGAAAATTCAGGCCTCCAAGTACACTTTAGAATATTTCTTTTACAGTGTTTATGCATATCAATTTTTTCATATAATTGGACATGCAAAATGGAAGATAAATATTGAAAGCAATTGCTGAAAGTCATGTAAAAATTATCAATTTCCTCAAAGAACTGTAACATAGATATACCTTAGGTAAGCTGTGTTATGAAGATACATTGAACAGGCTATCAGTTTTCTCTATGCTGCTAAGAAATATTAGTATTTACTGTTTTCACTTTTTGCCTATTCACTTCTCAGTTCTCTGGAGTCTACTCTTGACATACCACTGAAACTTCCATTGTCAAGGACAACAGTTGTAATATTTAATAGCTTCCTTTTTTAGGGTCTTTTTACTTTTCTTTTTTTTTAAATCTTGATTTTTTTTCAGCCTTAATAATATTCCCTGAAACCCCATTTTAGGCTTTGTGGACCCATATTCTTTCTTCCTCCCTGGACCCACTTTTTCGGTGACCTTGGAGAACTCTTTATTTCTACTGCTATCCTTAGCCATCCACTGTTCTATCCTTCCTTGGGTCATGTAAATAACCCCTTCTGGGTGAGCCTAGCAGTGATGGCCTCAACCATCAACTATTTGTTGATGTTAAAAGATCAACTAGGTTGGTGTACCTGGGTGGCTCAGTTGGTTAAGCACCTGCTTTCAGCTTGGGTCATGATCCCAGGGTCCTGGGATCAGGCTCCCTGCTCAGTGGGGAGCTCGCTTGTCCTTCTCCCTCTGCTCCCCCTCTCTGTCTCTCTCTCAAATAAATAAAATCTTAAAAAAAAAATCAACTGGGGCACATTCACATTTTCAAGAGTTAATGTGAACAAATAGTAATTCCAGTTGGGCAACACCAAACCAAAAGTGATTAGGAGCCCTCCACCAACAGGAGTGAGGGGAGATTTATATAGAGAAGATACAGAAGCAAAGCAAGGAAATTATTTGATTGGCTATAGCTTAAGCAGCTGCCTTATATTGGTTTTGGAAAAAAAATATGAAACTTGGTACATGGTGTGATTTGTCCTTAAAGATTAAGCTTTTCTGGGGATAAAAATACATTATATGTTTATAAAAAATAAGAAATTTAAAATTAAAGGAAAAAAAGATTAAGCTTTTCACTCTTCTTTCTCATTTTAAAGCTTTATCTCTTTTAAAAATTTTTATTTATTTGAGAGAGAGGGCAAGAGAGGTGAGAGAGAGAGAGCACTAGTGGGGGTGGGGGCAGAAGGAGAGGGAGAAGCAGTATCCCAGCTGAACAGTGATCTTGATCCTAGAGTCATGACCTAAACGGAAGGCAGATGCTTAACTGACAGAGCCACCCAGGTGCCCCCAAACTATATCCCTTTTAGATGTGTCTATCCATGTAATAATGTTTGTTCCAAGTATCACTGGATGGAAATATGTAACACTGAACTCAATACTGGAGCAAACAATAATTTAACATCAATAAGAGATTAGTAATTAAAATTTTAATATCATGCAAATAGTATTTTTATATGAGAGAATTTCAAGATATTAAGTCATAGAGCTCTTAGCATTAGGCAATAGAAATGTGACCTGGATACTTACTCTCAACAACAAAATGCGTAACAATACCAATTGCAATTCCTATGATTGCTACAATTGTCAAAGTGAAAAGAGCTAGACGTATAGGATCCCAAAACTGCTGTCTTCTTTGATACTCAACTCGTGGGTAATCAGCTTCTGAAAATTCAAGTTGTCTGTGATAATAGAAACAATAATAAAACAATAAGAAAGTCATTATGATTCCACTTTATGCCCACTTGTTACATTCCTCTAAAAAAATACTTTATAGTGCTAACTAATAATAGGATACTTAGATCTTGAAAAGAACACAAGAATTTAATTTGTATACACTTTCCCAATACCCCAATCACAGTACAAATTTTGGTTAAAGTTCTACTGATACTGACATTCAAGTGAGAATATCTTCCTATGGCATTTTGTCTGACATATTAGCAATTTGAAATTTGAATGGTGAAACACAAGGATTAAATTATTAAAAAGGTAATTTATAAATAACATTTTCATATTTTAATAAGGGATTTTCTAGCAACAGAATTATAAATAATCTCATCAATTCTACTTGATTAAAGATTAAAAAAACTTTATATGAATACTATTTTAATCACCTTAAGAATTTTCCTAATGATTTCTTTTTT
>PISX010035202.1:0-13192 GCA_004024625.1 Mellivora capensis
TAACATCTGATGTTAATCGAATAACTCCTGAGGGCGTCATTTCTGCCACTAAAGTGGTCGGGGAGATCTTCAACCCAGAGAAAAACGCTACACTTGAGGTAAAACTCACAAGGTGTTTAAAAAGAAACAAGATGGGATTGGGAGGGAGACAAACCATAAGTGACTCTTAATCTCACAAAACAACCTGAGGGTTGCTGAGGGGAGGGGGGTCGGGAACGGGGGGGTGGGGTGATGGACATTGGGGAGGGTATGTGCTATGGTTAGTGCTGTGAAGTGTGTAAACCTGGCGATTCACAGACATGTACCCCTGGGGATAAAAATATGTTTATAAAAAATAAAAATTTAAAAAAAAATAAAAAAAATAAAAATAAAAAAACAAAAAAAAAAGAGGGAGGGGAAGAAAAAAAACGGACACAGAAAGAAAGATAAAACGAGAAATCGCTTTACTTAGTTCAATAGTAAGTATAATAGTTATAGTAAATATTATGGGCTGTAATGTTTCCGCAGTCAGGCTTATTTTGTTTCTGCTTCTCTGTATCCAAGCATCTGTTTTTGTGTTCTTGGGAGTGGGGTTGAGGTTCTGTGAAAGACTCTGTAGGGAGGCCAAATTCAGAAACATAAGCATCCCGATGGACTGAATTTAAATTTTCCCCAGGCCTTATCTTTATTCTCTCTGCCTTCTGAAACTAAACCTTCAAGTGTGAAAAATACTTGCCTCTCGATGACCATACTAATGGTGGCTCCTGATACCGTGGTAGTGCATGAAAACGGTGGTGAGGATGTATGATCTAAGTCTTCTATGATGATCGTTTGCTGCCTTCTTCCTGGCAGGCAAAAGAAATTGCGGTAACCACAGTGAGTCAACTTCTAGGTGCCGGGGAAGATGTTTTTCAGAAAGCTGGTTCTGATGATGTCAACACCTTTGCAATGTAAGTGCAATTCCTGTTGGGAAAGAAAACCTTACAAAGTGCTATCTAGTTTCCTAGGTTAAAACATGAGGAATGGTGTCTTTAGTTCTCTCCTGGCTGTGCTAACTGGCTGAGTCCTCTGGAAGGCAGACTGAAGCCTTGGCTTTCCACCTGATCTTCATTTACTAGACAGTATTTATATGTTAACTCCTGGTTCCTGGGCTGGCCATGATCTGGGAGATAGAGACCAACTGGGATAATTTAGATGAGGACTTACTTTCCTAGCCTTCATTTGGCATGGCCAAGGGTCAGCCTGCATGTGCAAAAGGAGCTCAATGTACAGAGCTGAAAATAATAGAGTAACTTTGCAGGACATGTTGCCCGCTCCCTACACACAACTCAGCTAACCCCAAGATCCTGGTGTATCTGGGTTAAGCTTTCTTTAGCTTTCCCAAGACAACACTGAAGAAAAAGAAAATCCAACTCTACCTGCTTTCTCTCTTTTTGATTCCTATGTTTCCGCATACTTTTGGTTGTATATTTATAATAAAATGTACGGACCTTATTACAGAGGTCCCTTACTAGGACTCATTGTGTTTTTATTTTATATATAGTTTTCTTGATTTTTAAAAAAAATTTAAGTAAATCTGTATGCTCATTATAGAAAAATTAGAAAATATATAGATGAGCAAAATTTTAAAAAGTTGTCCCACCTTTAAAAAATTTTTTTATTTATTTTTTAAATTTCTTTTCAGTGTTCCAGAATTCATTGTTTATGCACCACACCCAGTGCTCCATTCAATACGTGCCCTCCTTAATACCCACCACCAGACTCACCCAACCTCCTACCCCTCTCCTCTCTAAAACCCTCAGTTTGTTTCTCAGAGTCCACAGTCTCATGATTTGTCTCCCCCTCCAATTTCCCCCAACTCACTTCTCCTCTCCTTCTCCCCATGTCCTCCGTGGTGTTATTCCTTGCGCTCCACAAGTAAGTGAAACCATATGATAATTGACTTTCTCTGCTTGACTTATTTCACTCAGCATAATCTCTTCCAGTCCCGTCCATCTGGATACAAAAGTTGGGTATTCATCCTTTCTGATGGAGGCATGATATTCCATTGTATGTATGGACCACATCTTCTTTATCCATTCATCCGCTGAAGGGCATCTTGGTTCTTTCCACAGTTTGGCGACTGTGGCCATTGCTACTATGAACATTGGGGTACAGATGGCCCTTCTTTTCACTACATCTGTATCTTCGGGATAAATACCCAGTAGTGCAATTGCAGGATCATAGGGAAATGCTCCTTTTAATTTCTAGTTGGTGCAGCCACTTTGGAAAACAGTGTGGATATTCCTTAAGAAATTAAAAATAGAGCTTCGCTATGTCCCACCTTTATTAACCTATTGATATATATTCTTGCAGATTTTTTTCTCTCTGTGTGTGTTTGTGTCATATTACATACTCTACTGATTTATAGCTAGTTTTTGTCACTTAGTACTAATTTATGAACATCTTTTCAATATAGATATCTATAGATCTACATCATAAATTTTAGATACTGAGTGAACTTTTATCTAAGCAATTGCTATTGAAGGACATTTAGATTGCTCCAAGACTTTTCATATTTTGAGCAATCGACATTCTTATACATAATCTCTGTTTGCCTGGCCCATTATTTTTTTTAGGAGAAATTCCTAGAAGTAGTTCTCAGTTTTCTAACTTTTACAGTGTTGAGCCCTCAAAAAGCATGAAATGGATAAGGACATTCAAAAGATTGTAATTCTGAGAGATGGCGGTAGAGGTTGTTGTTTCAACAGTTTAACTGGTGTATTTTATGGCTTCAAATTTCAGTAGGAGTCTGGGCCCTTCTCACTGGGAGTGTGGAGACTCCCATATTTCTTGAAGTTGGAGAGGGAAGTGGCCTTGGGATTCAGAGTCTCTGTTTAGTGAACATGGAGCTTGAGAGTGGGAGTGGGCTCCCTTCAACCTGGAGGCTCTGTGTTTGCTGTTTTGCAACTAGGAGATTTGGCTGAGAAAATCACACATCATGATACAGAGGAAAATACTATCCTGATAATAAGCAATTACAAATTTTAATGGCTTAAGAGACATGGAGAAAAACTTGATTCTGTGTGATTGATCCAAATGGCTTCAAAGGAGGTGATTAGAGAATGAATAGAAATTATTATATTTTATTTTATTTAATAAAAATTTTCAATATGGGACACATTGGAATATGAAATGTTACAACCATACTCATAGTAATTCCTCCCACTCTGGATTTCTAGTCTGCTTACTTCTCTAATCCTGGTCTGTCAGTTGACTCTCCCAGGTGATCTTAAGCAGAGCCCTCCTGGCCTTGGAGGCTCATTCACTTAGATAAGGCTGTCCCCTCAGACTCCAGCCCTCAGGTCTAGTCACCAAGCCCTTAGTACACCTCTGGAACTGCTCTCAGAGTTCATGCTAACTACCTGCAGAGGTCATGCTATCACTCTTGTCTCCCTGGAGAAGAAAATTAATTGCTGCTCTGGGGAAATCTTCCTTCCCCAACTCTGTCCCCTGAACCCGGGCCTACCTGCAGGGAGTCTCCTGACAGACCCTGGGCCTTTGTTGTCTATCTCACTTTGGCTTCTCCCTTCTTTTCTTCACAATTTCCTGTTTGCATCCTTAAGCTACTGGACTCCCCTTCTCCACTCATGGGGAGAAGTGGACAGTGTGAGAGTAAAACAGGATGGTGATAGGGAGGAAAAAACCCGCCCAGCTCCAGCTGGCTCAAGTCATAGTGAAGTTCTCTAGCATCCATTCATCCATTCTCTTGGTCTGAGCTGGGAGGAGCCCTGGGCAAAGTCTCTGCTGTTAAGGTCATCTTACTTAGGTCTCTGCTGTTAAGGGCATCCTACTAGTCAGCGAATCCAAGACTTCCTTTCACCATTTTGACTACTTGTTGCAAAGACTGAGCTATCACCCTAAAACTTGGCTGTCAAATTCAGGGCTCGCAATTGTCCATCTTTACCTATCCTTGGGAATGCAAAACTGCTTCCCTAATACTGACCACCTTGTATATTTATGTTTCATATTTCTATTTGTATTTTTGTTCCAGCCAGCCTTCTTTGGTTAAAAGATGCCTTGTTAAATTATCTTGACAAGAGATCGATTGCAAAGAGCCTTATGGAATCTCATGGGAACCTAAAAACAGTACCATAACATGGCAGGTTTTTATGGATTCTAGAGTAGGGAGATGGCAGGACATCCAAGGCAGCTTTGAAGGTCCCTGAAGAGGAGTTTGTGGGCCTTCCATCCAGAATAATATAGTGGTTGTGGCCACAGCTTTTGGAATCAGACAATCTTGGGTTCAAATCTTAGCATTGTTATTTAGTAGGTACATGATTTTGGCTAAATTCATTTCTCTTGGAAGAGCCTCAGATTCTTCAGTATAACATAGGAGTAAATTTGAGACTCACTTCAGTAGGATTCTTGAGAGGCTCAACTGAGTTAATATATGTAAATCACTATCAGGATACCTGACTTTCAAATAGTTAGTCTTGAAAAGAAAAGGTTAGCAGTTGGTCTTTATAATTAATATGACTCAATAAACATGTATGTTTCATCTTTACTTCTATCTTGTTCTCTCACAAATTAACCCTGTTCATGACATTGGGGAGATATAATTAAAAACAAAATCTTTTCTCAACCCAGAAATGCTCTCCACAAAATAGTGGAGAAAGAAAACACTTTTTATTGCATAAGCATTAAACCAGAATGTGATGTGTATCACAGGCAAACAGTAAGAGATTGCAGAGAGAAATCTCACCTCTTTATATAGCCAAGCCTATCTGATCTATTACGTATATGTTTTCAGGTAATCAATAACTAGTCCTCAGTTAAGAGAACTTGACAACACTGTCACACGTAGTTCATCTTAAATTAACCCTGTACTTGAGGTGACCATCTGTGTTAGCTAACTGACTTTATCCAGAGGAAGAACAAACTTCTCATATCTTTATGACAAGAGGTAGTTTTGCAACTTGGAGCAGGGTACCCACCCACTAAAATCAGCCTCTTATCCCCCACAGGAACTGGGAAATAGAGAAACTAACTCCCTTGAGGTTCACATTTTAAAGGGATGCTTCCATGTCCTTGAGAGAGACATTCCTAGATCATAAAGTGGACAATGTTTTTTTAAGGTAGGAAAGCAGGTTTATTCAATGAAGTATTTACTGAGCCTCTAATGTGCCAGGCACTATTTTATGTGCTGGGAATACATTCTGTTGATTAAAAACATACGAAAATCCTTGTCTTCATTGTACTTACACTCCAGATAAATGATACGAAACAATAAACATAATAAATAAGTAAATTACGTAGGAAGTTAGAAGGTGATAAGCACCATGAAAAATTCAAAAGAATTTACTTATATCTATTTTTCTTTTAAAAAAACTTATTTATTTGACAGAGACAGAGAGAGAGAGAAAGAGAGAGAGCACACAAGCAAGGGGAGCGGTAGGCAGAGGGAGAGGGAGAAGCAGACTCCCCACTGAGCAGACAGCCCAATGAGGGACCCGAACCCAGAACCCTGGGATCATGACCTGAGCAGAAGGCAGACACTTAACTTACTGAGCCACCCAGGCATCCCATCTTTTATTCTCAACAGGAAAAATTAAGCATCTTATTTTAAACTTTATTTGTTCTTAAAATGACAGAATGACCTCTCTGGTCCCCTCTACACCATGACTTTCCTGATATAACTATGGCACTAATGAATAAATGAAAAGAATGAATGAAAAGAATCTGATTGCTTCTTCCAAGAATTTATGCTGGTCAATGGCCAACCTCTGCATTGGGTACTCTGAAGCAGGCACTCATCTCTAATTGAATCAGTTATGGCAAGGGCAGGGAAGAATCATATGGAAGGAAAAAATGGCCTTGAAAGTGGGTGTGGCTAGAGCAGCCCTATAAAAGTGGTTGTGAACCCTGCAGTCACTCCCAAATATCTAGTATGTCCTTCCCTTTAGCCTTCTAATGCCTGAGGGAGTGCCTCTTGGTATCTCCAGGGTTTCATAGAGTATGACCTCTTAGTTGGTGCTCAGCAGATATTGTTTGGTTGACAAACATATGAAATATGTTCTTAGAAGATTAGAATTCTGTTAGGTATTCTTCCTGTTGAAAGCAGCTCTAGAATATGATTGTTATTCGTTAATGGGAAATATATAGTGTGAATTGCTAAAAATTCAGAAAATGGTGTTATGAAAGGAAAACATTCAAAACAGACAAGCCAACTCGAATGTTTCCATATAAATGATTATCATATTCTCTTTATAAAAGCCATCTTCAATTATTTTAAAATTTGTCTCTTTATTATGTCAGTTGGGAAAAGTGAAAAATACTTCAGTGGCCAGAATAAAGATTTAGAATATGGAACAACTACATTTTAAAAGGTTTTGTTTTTTGTTTTTTGTTTTTGTAAGATTTTATTTCTTTGACAGACAGAGATCACAAGTAGACAGAGAGTCAGACAGAGAGAGAGAGAGGAGGAAGCAGGCTCCCTGCTGAGCAGAGAGCCCGATGCAGAACCCGATCCCAGGACCCTGGGATCATGACCTGAGCCGAAGGCAGAGGCTTTAACCCACTGAGCCACCCAGGCACCTCGGAACAACTACATTTTAATGAAATCTCCTCACTTCTGGGAAAACTTGATTGAATCAGTTATCTTAGCTATAGAGATTTTGTTTGATCAGGTACAGAAATAATGCAAATACTTCTTGTAGGAAACAAGGAAAAGAAAAGGTCTTATGACTTTTCTTTGTAGAACACCAAACTGACGGGCTCTCCCGCTCCATCCCACCTTCCAACTAATCTGCCTTCAAAGTTTTCCAAAGTAGAAAAGAACATTGTGGAAACTTGCAATGTAGAGATAATAACCGAGGCAGTGAGCTCAGAGCTCTATTCTTGCATGGTTCCAAATGAATTGTTGCCTCTTGAACCAACAACTAACAGGAAATGGTTTAGATCCCAAGGGGTTTGGGTGAGAAGAGGGAGTTGAATAAGGGGAAATTGGTTCTCATCCTTGGAGAAACAAGAAGCGCATGTCTGGCCAATGATGGATAGCAACACCATCCTTTGTGTGAAAGAGAAGCACATTAGAGACTATTTCTGTGGGGAAACTTGTCATTCTTGAGTTCCAGATTTCTGGCATCTATATATACGGTATCCTTCAGTCCATCAGAACTTTAGAAAAAAACATATATACAACAAAGCGTCTTAAGACTCTGGTGAAGAACATAAATTATTTTAAGTGGATCATATCAATGTTGTGATCACGTGAGTTCTGTGGTTATACCTTTCTACTGGAATGCGGGAGAGAACACAAATCTTTTTATGACAAATCTCTAGAATGTTATGTTGTTATATTTTATCCTATACAGGCTTGTTAAGCAAATGGAGATTTATTCCACGTCTTTGGGTAACAGGTCAGTGGTGGAGCCCAATGTGGCAGTACAGTCTGTGGATTTGTCTTCAGAAAGCACTGGGCATTCCACAAGTGTTCGCTTCTCTGTGAAGAAAGGTGAGTTGTTTGTCTCATGTACTTACAGTAGCAGACAGCATTCTGCTATCAACCATGAATAATGCTCTAAGAAAATGTAGACTTTTGGGGCGCCTGGGTGGCTCAGTGGGTTAAAGCCTCTGCTTTCGGCTCAGGTCATGATCCCAGGGTCCTGGGATCGAGCCCTACATGGGGTTCTCTGCTCCGCGGAGAGCCTGCTTCCTCCTCTCTCTCCCTGCCTGCCTCTCTTGGCTACTTGTAATCTCTGTCTGTCAAATAAATAAATAAAATCTTTAAAAAAAAATGTAGACTTTTAAAACTCTACTTTTTTCCTCTGACAGGATCTAGTGATTATCTCATTCCTGATTCCACAGTTGTGGAGAGAGATGTGGAAGTCCTTAATCCAGATGGGGAGACTGAACTTCAAATCCTGCTCAATACCTCAACAAGTAGGTCTCAGACTTTGTTACATTAAAAAGTACACTCAAACTGGGGGCACCTGGGTGACTGAGTCAGTAAGCATCTAACTTCCGGCTCATGTCATGACCTCAGCTGGGATTGAGCTCCCCATATGCATCTCCCCACTCAACAGGGAGCCCGCTTCTTCCTCTGCCCCTCCCCCCACTCATGCACCCTGTGTGCTCTCTCTATGAAATAAATAAAATCTTAAAATTATGGTAATATCAACTCTACTATTCTAGATGATAGAGATGAATTTCTTCTTCTTTTTCTTTTTTTCCTCCCCTTTTCAAGAACCTTTGGAGCAGAATTGAAATGCTCTGGTCATGGACACAAGTCTGTTTTCTAAGAAAAATCTAGCTAATACAGGCCAGTTTTATACTTAAAAAATACATTTAAAATTTTCAGTCATAAACTTTGCCCATATTTACTCTTGGCATGGCACTCACAGGCTCAGATTCATCCTGTGGACCTGCCTTGGGATATTTTATGCAATTGGCACAGTCATCATCTTGTAGCAACAGATTTTAGTTATCTCCACTAATACGGTGCTCACCATGGGCTCCCTGTATCTTGCATATAGCCCTTCAGAAAATTTTGTGTCTAACTTGAAATGTCTGTACTTTTCAAAGTCTAAAATAATGATTATTTTGATAATAATAATAAAGCAAGCAAGAGTACACATTTACTTTTATTCTCCCCCAAATAAAAAAAAATATCCAATGTATGGTGCCTGGGTGGCCAGTTGGTTAAGCATCCGACTCTTGATTTCAGCACAGGTCATGATATCAGTGTTGTGAAATCAAGCCCTGCGTCTGGCTCTGTGCTCAGCAAGGAGTCTGCTTGAGGTTCTCTCTCTCCCCCTCCCTCTGCCCCTCCTCCTCTAAAAAGAATAAAACTTAAAAAGCACTCCAATTAGAAAGTGCATATTTTAGAATTCATAATAGCACCTATAAAGAAGAAGGGGTATTATTCATGGATCTGGCATGCTGTGAAATTTTGCTCCCATTTGCTTTGGCTACATGCTTTGTGAAGGTAGAGGCTAAATCTAAGTTGATTTTTTAAAAAAATATTTCATGCATATAGAAAAGTATAGATGTATGTAACACCTGTGTACCCACAGGTAGAGCAAGGGAAACAGATGGCAAATTTTGCCGTTTGCTTCATACCTCTTAAAAAAAAAAGAGGATATTACAGGTCCATGTTCTAATTTTTTCCCATCCCTCCCTCCCAGAACTTACATCTTTCTTAAGTTGGTATGTTTCATTTTTATGATTGCCTTTAAACTTTTGCTACATATTTTTACATCCATACATAAAATATTCTATTTTTTGGGTTTTAAATACTTACCTAAGTGGTATCATGGTGTATGGAACTTGTTTTCTTTAAACTACACATCACTTTTGGGAGACTTATTCATATGTTATAAGCTTATTAACTTTTGTCTATCTGATAAACATGTTATAAGTATTGTTCCTTGTTTGTTACTTTCTCTGATAAATATGTTACAAATATTGTTATATTCCTTTGGCAGCTTGGAAATTCAATGATATGTTAGATTTTTTCCTTCCTTTATTTGTACACCTTTTCATATATTTATTAGACATTCTGATTTTATACTCTACAACTTGCCTATTTGAACACTATGATCATTTCTCTATTGAATTGTCTTTCTCTTATTGGTCATTAGAAGTTCTTGTATTTTGGATACTAATTCTTTATTGGTTATAAAGTTGCAAATATCTTTCCTCCAGTCTGTAGCTTTCTTTTTCTTGGATTTTTACATCTTTTGTCATACCCAATTTTTAATTTATAAGGCGGTCCACTATATCAGTATTTTCCTCTATAATTGGTAATTTTTTAAAAAAGATTTTATTTATTTATTTGACAGAGAGAGAGAGATCACAAGTAGGCAGAGAGGCAGGCAGAGAGAGAGGGGGAAGCAGGCTCCCTGCTGAGAAGAGAGCCCAATGTGAGGCTCGATCCCAGAACCCTGAGATCATGACCTGAGCAGAAGGCAGAGCTTAACCCACTGAGCCACCCAGGCGCCCCTATAATCGGTACTTTTTAAGAGAAATCCTTCCCTATGTTTAAGTCACAACAATAGTCTCCCATATTTTCTTCTGCATGTTTTTAGTGTTTATGTATGCATTTAGGTCTTCAGTGAACCTAGAGTTTATGTGTTTAGTGAAAGATAGGGATCTAACTTCTTATTCCTTATAAATTATCAATCTTTTCAAATGGGTTAAAACACACTGTTAAGAGACAGAGACTCAGATTAAACTAAAAGGGACTTAAAAAATTATTTATTTGACAGACAGAGAGCACAAGCAGGGGAAGTGGGCAAGGGAGAGGCAGGTTCCCCGCTGAGCAGGGAGCCTGATGTAGGACTCGATCTCAGGACACTGGTATAATGACCTGAGCCAAAGGTAGATGCTTAACCCACTGAGCCACTCAGACACCTCTGAAAGGGACATATTTTAACAATTTTTAGAAACTAAAGCTCCAAATTATCTGTATTTTAATTCTTTTTTCTCCTAAAAAGACATCATTTGACATATATAAACAGAAGTTGTTGGAAATATAGGGGCACACTGACAAACAATTCTTCTAAGGAAAGATTTTAGTGCAACTATCCCAGAAATTAAAGAGCAAGTAGACAAAAAAAAATTAATGAACTTGACCTTTACATACACTTAAGTGTGTGTCTAATTTTGTTTGTAGGCCAAAAAGAAATAATAAAAATTATTTCACATAGCTTTCAGGGCCTTCAAAAATTGACCATCTATTCATTAGTCACCACATGGTCATTTTCTACTGACCATGTACAGTAGCTTATGCATTTTGTAAAATAAAAGTTACATAGGACATAGTTCCTGACCACAATGCAATAAAACTAGAAAGGTACCACAAAAGAATAGCCAAAGTTTTATCCAGTTAGAAATTAAGAATAAATGTTAGAAAGGAAACTAAAGTGTACATTACAAAGTACTTATAAATTAATGGCAATGAGAATACTACATATCAACACCTACGGAACGTGGACAAAGAATTCTTCAAATTCTTCCCTATGTTAAAGTCATAATGATAGTCCTCTATATTTTCTTCTGCATGTTTTCAGTGTTTAAAGTAAATTATTTAAAGTAGATTATTTAAATTATTTAAAATAAAATATATATGCTTTAATAAATTTATTACAAAATAAATGAAATTGTTAAAAAATGAACTGAGCATTCAACTAAGGAATAATAAAAATAAACTGAATGTAAAGAAGCTAGAAAGAAATAATAAATGTGATGGAGAAACTTAATAAAAATAGAAATTAACAAACGCTAGACTTGATCAACAAAAAAACCCCATCATTTCCATGAAAAGACTAATAAAATAGGCAAGATTCTAACAAATTTGATTACAAAAAGGGAAAGAGAGAGTGAAAGAATATAAATCAATGTCAAGAAGGTATATCTAGAAACATGGAGATTTAACAAAAATTAAAATGGTAAATAGAATTTTTTTCTGATGAATCTTTATATCTAGATGAAAGCGATTGTTTTTTAATAAATGACCAAAATATTGTAAGAATGAGGAGAGGGGTAAGAAGGGACTTTCATTTTTTAACCTCTATATTTCTGTGGATTTGACTTTTACTTATTTCCTTGTTTGTTTATATTTTTTAAAAGATTTATTTATTTATTTGAGAGAAAGAACACATGCGAGTGTGTGTCTGTGTGCACATGCATGAACAGGGGAGGTGCAGAGGGAGAGGGAGAGAGAGTCGCTCTAGCAGACTCTCTGCTGAACACGGAGCCTGACATGGGGCTCTGTCTTATGACTCTGAGATCGACCTGAACCAAAATCAAGAGCTCAGCTGAGCCACCCAGGACTTGACTTTTATATCAAACATGTCCTTCTTTTATTTAAAAAACAACAGTAGAAAACAAACAAACAAACAAACAAACAAAAAAAACCCACCCGCAATAATAATGAAAAGAAGCCTTACTGCAAATTTCAGGTTTACTTTGTCATCTAGTGTCCAGAAGGAATAATTTGGCAAGCCCAATGTGCCATGAGGATGCTCCGTAAACCAATGTCTTTATTTCCAGGTGGAGGCTAGAATGTGGCTGTCTGAGAGGATGGTCGGAACGGTCAAGGCATTGTCTGTCTATCTTGCCACTGTTTCAATTTTCTTGATATCACTTGTAAACACAGAGTTTAAAAAATTAATTGAGTTCAAACCTGTAATTGTTGTAGTTGCTTCTGTCTGAAACATGGCCAACAGTTGGATAAAGCGTTAGGGGCATTCCTTAGGTCCTTCTGTTTGACAACCGCCGTGGCTGCCTCCGTGCAAAACCCTCTGCTGTGGCCATGCTTTTCTAGGATCTCCGAGGAACAGCTGACCACTTCTTCCCAGGGCCTGAAGAAATATGTCACAATAGTCTCCCAGCCTTGGGAAAAATCCATGATCATCATGAAGTAGCAGAGACCAGTGGTTCAGGAGATGATGGAAAGTATCTCCCTTGAAACAGTCCCTGGTACGCACTATGTGAACTCCAGGCTCTGTGACTGAATAGACTGGCTTCTGCTCAGTCCCTTGTAATAGGAAACAGGTCTCATAACACTTTCCTAGGCACTGCCAACCCGATATTCACTATTTACTTTTTGCTGTTTCTTGTCTGATGTCTTATCAGTGGGCAGTTGGGTGGTGGTGGTGGGGAACCACACGGCCTTGGGCTACCTGAATGTCACATTCACTGTTTCACTGCATAGAAAGCAAGATGTTCAAAAAACAAGAAAAGAAAAGAAAAAAAAGAAAGCAAGATGTTTATTTTATACATGAAATCCTAACAATACTTCTTGAGATGGATTAGGCAGAAATTTTTGTAGCAATTTAGAAGGTAAGGAATCTGAACCTCTGGAAAAAATTAATGTGAGTAGAATGGCCAGGTACAGGTTTTACATGTTAATTAAGTAAAGATTAGGCTGGCAAACCATTTTTACTGCAGTAAGCAGTCATGTGGTTGAATGATGACATGGGACTTTGTTTTTTGTTGCCCTAGGGTTCATTTGTTTCATTTGTTGATTTTTTTTTTTTTTTTTTTTGGTCTCACAGATAACACAACAGCATGTGGCTTTGTAGTGTATCAAAACAACAAGCTCTTCCAATCAAAAACTTTTAAAACTAAATCAGATTTTAGTCAAAAAATTATCTCAGGCAGTACTAATGAAAATAATAGTCACGGAGCTTCCGTTGACGTTGTCTTTAATCCTAAGGTGAGTTTT
>PISX010035203.1:0-13250 GCA_004024625.1 Mellivora capensis
TAGTCTCCGCCTGCTACTTCTCTGCCATCTTGACTCCTCCCTCTGATGTCTCTAGACTTTTAAGTAGATACTTGTTCTCATTTAATTTTGAGATATGACCCTCATGCATCTTTGCTCTTTTCCCTGAAAAGTAGTCCTATTGGTCTATGGAATTTACATAGTCATTGGGGACCATTCTGGTTTATAGTTATTTTGAGTCTTTGGTGGTCCCAAAAATATTCGGGAAAAAATATAGGGCTTAAAGATTTATCAGGAATTATCTTATCCCATAAGCTGCATTTTTTTTTCTTAAATGATCATCTAAATACAAGGGAAAAAGTGAGTGTTGCAAACACCCATCAGTCACAGAAAGTTTTCATTTCTAAATTCTCCTGTTTCAAGATAAATAATGCCCATAGAAGTTTCTGTTACGTAGTCTCCCAATCTTTCTTTGGAATATTGCATGTATGGTTTTTTTTTTTAATTTTTTTTTTTTTTTTTTTTTTTTTTTTTTTTTTTTTTTTTTTTTTTTTTTTTTTTTTTTTTTTTTTTTTTTTTTTTTTTTTTTTTTTTTTTTTTTTTTTTTTTTTTTTTTTTTTTTTTTTTTTTTTTTTTTTTTTTTTTTTTTTTTTTTTTTTTTTTTTTTTTTTTTTAAAGTAAACTCTATGCCCCAACTTGGGGTTTGAACTCATGACCCTGAGACCCTGAGATCAGGAGTTGCATGTCTAGTGACTCAGCCAGCCAGCTGCCCTTAATACTTTATATCACATTTTAAAAAATTTTTTAATTTTTAATTTTTAAAAATTTTAGAAAGATTTTATTTATCCATTTGACAGACAGAGATCACAAGCAGGCAGAGAGGCAGGTAGAGTGAAAAGAATTGAAGCAGGCTCCCTGCTGAGCAGAGAGCCCTATGCAGGGCTTGGTCCCAGGACCCTGGGACCATGACCCAAGCCGAAGACAGAGGCTTTAACCCACTGAGCCACCCAGGCACCCCTTTATATCACATTTTAATTTTTGTTTATATGCAGCTTAACTTTGTCACTAATGTTTATTTAACTTTGTATGTGGTTTGGATTGTATGCATAGCTGATCCTTTTTTTAAAAAAAATTTAATTTCTTTTCAGTGTAACAGAATTCATTGTTTATGCACCACACCCAGTGCTCCATGCAATACATGCCCTCCGTAATACCCACCACCAGGCTCCCCCAACCTCCCCCGCCCCCTCCAGCCCCTTCATAGCCATCAGATTGTTTTTCAGAGTCAATAGTCTCTCATGGTTCATCTCCCCCTGATCCTTTAAGGATAGTTAGAAGGTTGGTTAACATTTTAAATGGTTTTTTTAAACCTATTTTTTAAACCTTTATAGGTTTAAACATTTTAAACCTATCAACACTGGCCATATTTAATAAAGAGCCTTCTGCAATACCAGAATTGTTGCTTATGTATAGTAAATTGTTTGGATCTACATGGGATATTTGAAATGGTCACTAACCCTGAATCTGACTAGTAGACTATTTAAGAAGATAAAGTTAGATAAAATGTCCCTATTATATTTAGTTGATATTATATTATATATTAGTGTTCTCAAAGTCCAAATGGCAAAATAGAAAGTTTATTAAAGAAGCTTTATGCATTTATTGTAGTTTAAGCACTGTATGAGGGACTAAACAAGATCTAACACTAAAATCTAAACAAATCTAACACATCTTTATGTAAAAGGAACAAAAACTTACTTGAGGAGTTAAGACATAGACATTCTCTAGTGGTCGTTGTCATTCCTGGGCCTTAATAACTAACTGAATGAGTGAACGAATAAGCAAAAGCACAAGACAGAAACAGCATATCAGAAAATGTCTTTATTCCACCCTAATATTTGACTGATAATTTATTTGGGAGGAAGAAGTGCTATGGTTTATATGGTTGTGTTTTTTCTGTAGTGTTTTGGAGTTCTTTTATCAAATTTTTAAATTCTTAGAGCCATTTTTTTGTTCTCTGAATGTTCTTTACTTATAGTATTATATCTTTGTGAGTACAAAAGAAATTCAGTATTATTGATTATAAGTTTATTGGCAACTTTGGTTAAAACACTTGTAAAATTTCGCAATCTAACCTTGTGAAAATAATTGGCTAATTTAGTCAAAGAATCTAGCTAATCTTTGTCTTGAAATATTTTTAATAGCTAACACTAGAATTGTGTAGTATCATTCCCTTAAGTGTTTTGATTTGAGTATAAACATACTGGACATTTTAATTACATTTTGCCTAAATTATAAATTGAAACTATAAGTACATAACCTTAATCTGCTGAACATAGATTTCTATACACTTATCTGTAATTATAATCAGTGAATTAGCATACACTTCTGTTGTCTTATTTACATTTTATTGTCTAGTAATACTTTTTTTTTCTTTTGTTTTTGCTGATTTTTGTGAATACTGCCAAGTTTCATTTCATGGAATACAACTGTGTGATGTATTTTCCTCCCATCTCAGGGCTTTAGGAAATAACTAAAACCAAAGGCAGAACTCCTTAACACAAAGTTTTTTTTTTTTTTTTAAAGATTTTATTTATTTATTTGACACAGAGAGAGAGCAATCACAAGTAGAAGAGACACAGGCAAAGAAAGAGGGGGAAGCAGGGTCCCTGCTGAGTAGAGAGCAGGACTTGATCCCAGGACCCTGAGATCATGACCTGAGCCAAAGGCAGAGGCTTAACCCACTGAGCCACCCAGGCACCCATTAACACAAAGTTTTATTAGTAAATTCACTTAACAGATCTGAATCTATACATATCATATATACATACATAACATCTTCAGCATTAAGTAAGAAATTACATACAGATAATGTATAACCAGTAAGCCCACAAGACCCACTCGCTCTTCCAGTGGGGACCTGCAGTCATGTCCTGCTTTTCAGCCTAGGCTTTGAAGCTTTTCTGGCATCACAGAACTCTGTAAAATGCACTTACTTTGTTGCTTTGTAGGAAGTGACTTTTTTTCCGCTGGCACAAGCCAGTGTCCTAGGTATTTACATTCCTTACCATATAATATTCTTATTTACACTTCTTTATGGACAGGAAGCTTTCATTCTATTAGATACAGACATCTTTTTCCTCTTGCTCTGTTGAGCAAAACCCCCTGAATTCTAGGACCTCTTCGACTCCTAGAACTTCAAAAATCCTCTGCCCATCTTATTATGTATTTTTTTCACTTGTTCTAGAAAAAGGAAGAAGCATTGGATTAGTATGTGTTTTGCAGCATAGGAGTAATGCCTGATTTTTTGGACAACTTGTGTAAATATCACAACTGGTTCCCAAAATAGACTAGGTTATGAAGACAGTACATGGTAAAGTTCTCCTCCTGCTTTGCCTTATGTTCAGATATCCATAAGTCCGTAGTTTATACCCTTTGCTTGATGTTTATTGCTTAGAAAAAAAAGTTGCCAGTTAGCTGGCCATGACTGAAATCCCGCCCCCCCCCCAAAAGACCAGGACATTTGTAGAAAATTCATTAGTGTAGCCAGTGTAAGCTTTTGGTTATTTTAGCGTTCTGGGATAATATCAGTGTAAAAGATTATAGATCATTTAATTCTGTATGCTTCTTAATTGTGCCTCTGGATTGCATACCAGAAATGTATTTCTTTTTTTTTAAATTTTATTCATTCATTTGATTGCGAGAGACACAGTGAGAGAGGGAACATAAGCAGGAGGAGTGGGAGAGGGAGAAGCAGGCTCTCTGCAGAGCAGGGAGCCCCATGCGGGGCTGGATACCAGGACCCTGGGATCATGACCTGAGCCAAAGGCAGACGCTTAAACGACTGAGCCACCCAGGCACCCCAGAAATGTATTTCTTATAGCCATATATGGTAGCAACATATTCAGTATCTTAGTAAATGCTAATAGGAATAGATTTGGACCATGATGTAACTGGTATCTCTAAATTGGATAATAGCTACTCCAGTTAATGGATTGGATTTATTTTGAGAAGCCTTAGAGTATTTAAATGATTTTGGGAGGCTTATGTCTGCATAAGAGAAGAGCAGTCCAGAAATTTTGGCTATTCTTATCCACTGGGTCCTTGGCGGGACAGCTCAAATTCCCAGAATCAGGCCAAAATCTCCAACTCCTGATCATTAAAAGTATGCTATCGGCTTGAGAGAACAGATGAAATTTCTTTATTCCTGCCTACCACCCCTAATCAGAATTCATACAATGTGGGCTTCTTTAGCCAGAATTCATTTATGATGCCCAGAATTCTCATATGCACTGGCATGCTGAATGTATCAATCTACCTGAGCTCCTGTGGAGGCTTATTCAAGTCTTTGACAAAGAATTCTATTTTGGTCACTGTCAGAGAAGTCTGATAGGCATCACTGCTACAAACACTAAGACCTTCCCGGGAAGCAAATGTTCCCAGTCAAAGGATCTCAAATGACTTTTATCAGAGCAGATTTCCCACTGCCCCAACCCATTCTTATCCTCTTCTCCCATATTTAGTTCATCTTTCTTCCTCATTCTCTTTCTCTTTCTCTTTTTCTCTTTCTCTTTCTCTTTCTCTATTGTTCTGTTACTTCTCCCACTCCCTGCCTATTTCCATAAAATAATGTAAACCTCAGGACCTTCATGTTTTATATTTTGTTCTTGTCACTAAAATTGATAAATAATACAGTATTTTATTGAACAAGATACTTTGGAATGTGTTATCTAACTTAATCTTCACAAAAACCTTGCAAGATGAGCTATTCCCTTTTTTAAGTCATGATCTCTTTATTTCTTTCTCCCCCTGCTCCATGTTTAAGACAGAGTGATTTCTGCAGACTACTTCTTAAGTTGGGATATCATATTTGAATTAGATTGAGAGCATAACATCTACTAGAAGATGTTATGCTCTCAATCTTGTACATTTAGTCTGTAATCATTTAGACTCTATTTAATTTGTGTTTCTCACAAGTAACGGGACATTTTATACTTACGCATACAGGTTTAACATGCTTATGTCAAATTGAATGTTTCAAAGTGAAGCAAACTCACAAAGATGAGAGTACAGTGGTTCATCATTTACACTGAGCATCTTTGTGATTTCTACTTTTTTATGGATATCTCTATGAAGTAATAGGACATTGCATCTGCTGTTTTTAGGTAGTACTGCTTTATTATTCTAGTAAAGAGTTGTCACCATGAAAATCAAAAGCAGAGACATCATTTTAAATCCTGCAATTAAGTATATGCTTGTCAGCAACACAGTCATGGCATCTTTGATAGTGTGGGTAATGTGTGTTTTCTTCTCAGCTTACTGAGGCAGTGGTAATGGAAGCCAAACTCAAACATCAAAGAAAAGAGGTTTTCCTTTGTAGGAAACCATCATTACATTTTCACACCATTAGGGTGATAGAAGTATAGCATCTCCTCTGCATGAAGTAGATGCTTTTGATTATGTTTTTTTTTTTAAACTAAACATAGACTAAGAAACATAACAATATTGATCATTACTTATATATGTCTTAATACTACAGTGTCCAAAATAATGTCTATTGATTACTTTATTAACATTTTTAGGTAAGGCATGAAATATTAAAGAACTCACTAACTGAAACCCATTTTAATTAATTATTAGCAGTTACTTAGGCATATCAGCATCTAATTTTCTGTCTTTTAAATGACATTCCCTTGAAAGCTTGAAACGTTCCTCATGATAGCCTCATAAAAGTCAGCCTCAGCAATTATTAAAGTGAGGACATCAGGCAATTTAATCTCCAACTGAAATAAGGACTGGATGCTGAGGACTGACAGCAATGCCTATTATTCCACTCTTCCCCATATTGTTAATGAACTATTTTACTAAATAAAGGGTACATATATTTGAGAAACTGAGCTTACTGAAAAGTTGTATTTAAATAAAGCTGACATTGCCAAGATGTTATAGGTGAGTTAGATATGCCTGAATTGTATAGGTGTTATTTTCATTGTTGTTCACAGAACCACATTAAACAAAGTACTGTTCCCAAGACAGCACTGCTAAAATAATAGCAACGGGAATAGTAATGACACAACCACCCCAGATCCACAAGGATGAAAAAATACTTCATATACCTTAGTATTTCACACATCTGAAAAGATAGCCAGATGTAGAATACAAACTATTCCACTGGGAACAAAACAGCAAGAGAGGAATATGTTTTATTGGTTGAATCATTTTTCTGATTGGTTGAAACTCATCCATCTTTTTGTTAAAGCTGCTGAGAAGGTAGCAAGGCCAAAATGGTACCCTGAGCAGCTGTCATTTATTTGATTTTTACTGGGAAATATCCCCCAGATTAAATAATGTCATCACAAAAAACTTAGCAGCTGTCACTTAGTTGATAGTCACTTATCAATATCCTTCAGATAACATAATGTCAACTACAAAAACTTTGGGGCATATTATAGAAATAATGACCTTGATTCAATATCTTCAGTTGAAAAATAAAAACAGAAAACAAGTTTTTGCTTTACTGTGATATTGATTTTCCAAAAATACATCATATTAGCTCTGTTATTTAGGTAAAATGGGAAACCATTTTCTTGAAAAAAATTCTCCACTATTAATGACATAAAATGTTAATTTATTTAGAGTAGTTCCCCAGGCGATTTGATAACTTGTGCTAGCCACACTGGAGACAAGAGCAGCAGAGTTTGAAAGAGAAAATATTTACATTTGTTCTAACAACATATATAATTCTGATTTAAAAATATGTATATTTTTAAATATTTATTTATTTATTTTAGAGATAGTGAGTGGAAGATCAGTGGGAGAGGAAGAGAGAGGGAGAAACAGACTCCTCGCTGAACAGAGAGACTCCCCACAAAATGTGGAACTCGATCCCAAGCTCTATCCCACCATCCTGAGATCATGACCTGAGCCAAAATCCAGAGTCAGATGTTCAACTGACTGAGTCACCCAGGCTCCCTTTCTATCTGATTTTGTTTATTATTTATGCTACTCTATTTTCTTTTCTTTATTTTTATTGATTTGTACAAATTGCTCTCTCATTTATTCTTTAAATAATTGCTGATTGCATTGTTATTTGGCACAGAAAAATACAAGTAGGCCAACGAAACAGAATAGTATCCAGAATATTTCCCACCAAATAGGAGAATTTAGTATGTGATAAACATTTAATTCAATAGGAAAACCATGGTTTACTTAAAAAAAAAAAGGATTTTGGCAAAATTGGCTATGCGTTTGGAGACAAGTTTAGAAACCCACCTCACATCCTATACATACAAATAGACTTCAGATAGATTACAATTTAAATTTAAATTAAATTAAATTAAATTAAATTAATTTAATTAACTTAATTTAATTTAAATTTAATTTTAATTTAAAATTAAAAATTTTAGAGGAAAATGTAGATTACTTCATGTAAAGGTTAGAGGTTGGAGAGCTCCTGTTAGAGATAACATACTCTGTGAAAGAGAAATATATTTAAGTATCTGTAAATGAAAACATTTTGCATAAAAATTCCCATGAATTCAATAAAAATGATAGATTCGAGGAAAAAAATTAAACTGTAGATGTCAGAAAAATAACTGATATCTCTAATAACAAAGCCCTTAAATACTAAGTAGAGCTATTTAAAAAAACACTATTAAAAAACAACCCCATTAGAAATGTGCAATTTAACAATTTAAACCCAATTTAAAAAACAGGCCTATATAAGTGTACAAAAAGATTTGGCTCTGAAATGATAGAAGAACAGATTCAAATGGCCAATTACATTTGTGAAGAATCTGATGTTGACTTCTTGGCATTGGTAAATGCAACTTAAAGTAACAGTGAGAAATCACTCTATACCCATCAGATTGATACCATTTAAAAAGAGCAATTACATTTACTCTGATGGGGATGCTGAGACAGGGTGCTCTCTTATATTGCTTGTGAAATGTGACTCAGAATGCAATCTGACATTGTCTAGTAAATATAGAGATACATATATGCTTTAATCAGCAGAACTACTCTTGGGAATTGAGCCCATAGAAGTAAAAGGCTGGGTTCATTAAGATTTATGAACAAGAAGTGTATTGCTGGAATATTTGTCGTTGGAGCAAATTGGAAACAAGGTGAATGACTATGAACAGAGTAATGGTCGAATAGGTTATGGTACATCCTTGCAATGGAATATTATGTTTCATTAAAAAGTGTAGATTAGGGGCACCTGGGTGGCTCAGTGAGTTAAAGCCTCTGTCTTTGGCTCAGTTCATGTTCCCAGGGTCCTGGGATTGAGTCCCGCATCGGGCTCTCTGCTCAGCGGGGAGCCTGATTCCTCCTCTTTCTTTCTGCCTGCCTCTCTGCCTACTTGTGATCTCTGTCTGTCAAATAAATAAATAAAATCTTTAAAAAAAAGTGTAGATTGGATCATTTGCAGTTAACTTGGGAAGCTTTTCAAATGAAAAGAACAAGAAAACATAAATAAGAAGGTATTAATAGTCTCAGTTTTAGGAAACAAACACTGATCAAAAATTTCTCGAATCCCTACATGGGTGGCCAAGCCTTGGTTTATTATTCTTTTGGCATGGAGAAGGTTATGGAAATCACACAGTGGGGTGCCTACATTGACAGGTGATGTTGAGTAGTCATGATGAACTTGGACTTTGGAGCCAAATATCCTACATTCAGGGCCTGTCTATGCAATTTATTAGCTGTGTAACTTTGGAGAACATACTTATTTATTTTTTTAATGCCCCAAGTTTTGAGGCACCTGGGTGGATCAGTTGGTTGAGTGTCTGACTCTTGATTTCAGTTCAGATCATATGATCTCATGAGTTGTGAGATTGAGCTCTCCATCAGGCTCTGTACTCAGTGGGGAGTCTGCCCAAGATTTTCTCTCTCCATCTCCTTCTGCCCATTTCCTCCCACCCTCCCACCCTCAACTCATTGTGCTCTCTCTCTCAAGTAAATAAAATAAGTCTTTAGAAAAAAAATAATGCCTCAGTTTTCTTTTCTGTAAAAGAAAGATGATGTTAGAATCTACCTCACTGGGTTGTATTAAGTGAATTTATGTATATATCACTTAAAATCATGTTGGTTGGATTGTTAGCACTCTGGGTTACATAAGCTTGAGTAAGAGAAGGGGGAGAAAAGGAGAAGAGAAAAAAATGGGAAAAAAAATCACCACACATAGGAAAGGAATCAAGGTCCTCTTTTGAAACACATGGTTTCAAACTAGGTGTTTGAAATGGTTAGTTTCTCTGGGTGTCCAAGCTTCCTGAGGCATGGGGGAGAGGGTTAACCTGAAGAGTAGACTAGAGCTGGCCTCTAAGAACATGAACTAACTAACTCTTTAACCCAAATTCACTGGATAATTACTTAATGTTTCTGTCTACTTTGGTTGTGCAAAAGGTTTGTTTTCCCCTTAAACATCATTAATGCTGTCCTTGCTCTTTTCTTTGGTCATGGGCAAGGGATTGGTGGGAAAGGGGAAGGGGATAGAATTTACTTCAATCTGATGTTTTCATTTTCCTTCTCCATAGAACCTGTGCAGAAGTCTAACTATTGACATTTTTTGGGAGACAGTTCTCCATGGATCTGTACCTGTTGAGAAGAGGCACTGAAAACTTCTTTTCCCCAAAAATTCTTTTCAAGGATGTTTGTTTAACAAATAACCTTAAAAGACGAGACAGTGTCTTTTCTGGCAAATGAAAGATTTGTTTTCCATCTAGTATGATAGAGATAGTACTGCCTTCTAGGGTAGAGGGCAGGTTTGCTTCTAGTTCATTATTAGAGATTAGGGGTCTCCTACATTTGATGACACAAACCCTCTGTGTATGTAGCATAGGCTCATACACATTGCAGTCAATGCACTTGGGGATAAGAGAACTAATGTAAGCAGAAAGCTCATGCTGTTTGTGGTATGAGTGATAAAGTTTTGTCTCTGATCCAGGAGTCTCATGTCCTCTGCCAGCATCTGTGAAACTGTATCAGACTAACTCATTAACCTGGAAGTAGGGTAAAATCTCAGACTTTTCATAGTTCTTGACATAATTCACCGTAACACATTTTTGTACTTTGAGATGAGATAATGTTGGTGAAGTGCTCATGTATATAGATGAACTATAATGAAGAGTTTTAAGATTGTAATGAGGTAGAGAAAAGTACATTTACTGTTTTTTTCAAGAAAAGCATGGTTCATATTTTGAAGGAAAAAGTTGAATTCTTGCAGTGTTGTGAGGGACAGTGATATTTCCCTGGGATATGATTAAGTTTTAGTAAGTAGACTATTTCCTCAATCCAGACTCCAAATGGTGGCACCTAACTGCAGGGAGACTGGGAGATGTGGTCTTTGTATAGGTAAGATGTGCTCACACAAACCTCTCACTATGGAAAAGCAAGAGAACAGGTATTGGAGTACAGCTGGTGAGTCTGGCCCTGGCCTGAAAGTCTTAAAAATATCATTTGTAAGTGGATCAGGAACAAATTTGCCTCATGGGCAGACTCACACAAAATGAACTAATAGAGATTGATGAATAAAATCCAAAGAGCCAATCTATTAATTTACAATGAGAACTGAATGTGTTGAGAGGACCCAGAAATTATGTTTGCTGATCAACATATTTTCTTCCCTGTGGTGAATCTTACCACAAGGGCAAATTATGGTCAGAAGTTTGCTCAGAGAGCCTGAGATAGGACCAAGAAGAGTCAAATAAGTTATCTTTGGCGGGAATCTCTAACTGGTGGGTCCGTTGAGATGCTCTGTGCTTTGGGGCCACTGGACCCCAATGCTTAATATATAATTCAATCTTCAGATGCTGAATTCTCTTCTTAGAAGTCTTCTTGACAATTTTTCTTTGTTTATCTCTTACAGTTTTTCAGAGAGATTAACATGCAACTGTACTTGAATATTCTTAGTTACAATTCCAGCCCATTTCTATTTTCCTGGGGGCTTGTATTCTGCTCACTTTGATTTATTGTAAGTCATTTCTACAAATGGATGATTTCATCCCTTGCATTTTTAGTCAGCTATGACTTGATGGTCTTGGCTTGGGGAGGAGGTGGTGGTGCAGGGCGCCTGGGAGAATGCTATTAACAGGAGAGACTACCTTTGGGACTCAGAAAAATAATTATTTACATATTCACTGACTTCAAGGAATTTACCATTTGTTTGTAAGACCAGACTTACAAATAAAACCAGTATAAGAAATTTTCTAGGAAACATAATTGATATAATAACTGTGAAAGCCACAACATTTGTTTAGCAGAGGGCGATATACAAGCATTCCCTTTTATCCGATGTCCCTAATGAAGGTTAATCAAGGAGGAGAGACTTTTAGTAAGTATGTGTGTGCGTGTGTGTGTGTGTAAAATAAAAAGCAAATACAACATACACACTAGATGTTTTTGTTCGTGGAGAGATGTGGCTACTTACTATTCACTAGCCATATCCTTAAGACAGTGAGAAATTTGTATATAAAGAGGAGAAATGTCAGAGGTAGAAAGACCACGGATCATCTATGAATAGATGGAATTGATTATGTGGAACTTTCCTAAAATGATAGTAGAAAATTGGTGGAAAGGGTTACACACTTTATGAGGCCTTAAAGTTATAAGTGAAAGAGAGAGTGTGCACTTAACTGTATATATGAGAAACTTGACTTGATTTTCATTCAAATGATCATTTTAGCAATAACTTAGGGAGTGCTTACATTGGGCAAAGACTTTTCACATTTCGTCAAATTTTATCCTTATAAACCCTCTTTGAAGCAGGTTTTTTTTTTTTTTTAAAGTTTTATTTATTTATTTGACAGAGAGAGAGACACAGCGAGAGAGGAAATACAAGCAGGGGGAGCGAGAGAGGGATAAGCAAGCTTCCCGACAAGCAGGGAGCCTGATATGGGGCTCAAGCCCATGACGCTGGGATCATGACCTGAGCCGAAGGCAGAGGCCCAACCCACTGAGCCACCCAGGCTCCAGTGCCCCAGAAGCAGGTTTATTTTATACATGAAGAAACCAGTGCTTAGAGATGTTAAATTCTTTCAGTAACCAGTGATTATTTTCTGGGCCAGGCATGGTTCTGGGTGTGAGGAATACCTCAGTGACCAAGACAGACAAGGTGCTTATTTTGTGGAGCTTGAATTCTGGAGCACTGTAAAAAGACAGAACAGTGTCTCAAACTTAGGGCTATCTGAGACAAAAAGCTATGAGCTAAAGCAATAAACTGCTCTACTCCCATGGAATAATAAGCTCCTTTTTAAAGACAAAGTTGAATGTTTTAGTCATGTTTTGTTTGTTCCTGTGAAATGAAAGAACTCACATTTCCCTGTAATAGACAGTCAAAATGAATGGACATGAATGAGATCTGACGTACAGCACACAGCCCTCCAAAGTCCGGGGAAATCGATTCCAGAAGTAGCAAATCTGTATAGGGTGACATTTCTTTCCAAGTGATCCACTGTTCTGCCATATCTTTTAGTTCTTTTATAATGAAGTTCACTGAAGATAGTCTTTCATTCATGTGTAATTCATATTGAGCGTAATCCCATTTATAACAATTTCTTTATCTCTAGTGGATCTTTTTAAAGAGGGCTGCACTGCAAAAAGTGGTTAGAAACTCCTCATAAGTAAGGATCTGCATGCACAAATAATCATTTAAATTATTGTATACATCTTAAATCCCCAAATGCATTTCTCCAGTATATCAGCTCTCCTATATTTTTTAGATTTTTAATTTTTTATTAACATATAATGTATTATTAACCCCAGGGGTATAGGTCTGTGAATCACCAGGTTTACACAGTTCAGAGCACTCATCATAGCACATACCTTCCCTGATGTCCATAACCGAACAACCCTCTCCATATCTCCATTCCCCCTCGTCCCCCACCAGCAACCCTCAGTTTGTTTTGTGAGATTAAGAGGCTCTTATGGCTTGTCTCCCTCCCAATCCCATCTTGTTTCATTTTTTCCTTCCCTACTCCCAAGCCCCCACTTTGCCTCTCAACTTCCTCATATCAGGGAGAGCAAATGATAATTGTCTTTCTCTGATTGAATTATTTCGCTCAGTATAATACCCTCTAGTTCTGTCCATGTTGTTGCAAATGGCAAGACTTCATTTCTTTTGATGGCTGCATGGTATTCCATTGTATATACATACCACATCTTCTTTATCCATTCATCTGTTCATGGACATTTAGGTTCTTTCCATAGTTTGGCTATTGTAGACATTGCTGCTATAAACATTCAGGTGCATCTGCCCCTTCAGACACTACATTTGTATCTTTTTTTTTTTTTTT
>PISX010035204.1:0-13179 GCA_004024625.1 Mellivora capensis
GTGAGACAGGAATCCATCAGAATCCTAGAGGAGAACATAGGCAGTAACCTCTTTGATATCAGCCACAGCAACTTCTTTCAAGATATGTCTCCAAAGGCAAAGGAAACAAAAGCAAAAATGAACTTTTGGGACTTCATCATGATCAAAAGCTTCTGCACAGCAAAGGAGACAGTCAACAAAACAAAGAGGCAACCCACGGAATGGGAGAAGATATTTGCAAATGACAGTACAGACAAAAGGTTGATATACAGGATCTTCTGCCCATTTTTTGAAATGATTATCTGTTTTGTGTGTGTTGAGTTTGAGAAGTTCTTTATAGATCCTGGATATCAACCTTTTGTCTGTACTGTCATTTGCAAATATCTTCTCCTTATAATAGTTGCTGTTAATTTCAGATAGCAATTGTAACACATAGCACCTTGATACTATTAGGAAAAAAAAAAGTTAACATAAACATATGGATAATAGTCTCTTGCTATACCTGCCAGCTTATTAATGTGGGAAAACTTTAAGCAGTAAAACTGAAAAGAGTTAACTGCTTTTATTGACTACAAGTATTTAGGCTATGGCAATAACAAAGGGAAATCAAGCTACATATATTTAGAATTTTTTTAATTAACATATAATGTATTATTTGCTTCAGGGGTAGAGTTCCATGAAATATCAGTCTTACACAATTCACAGCACATACCACAGCACATATCATCCCCAATATCCATAACCCAGTCACCCCATCCCTCTCAACCTCCTCTTCTTCAGCAGCCCTCAGTTTGTTTAATGAGATTAAGAGTCTCTTATGGTTTGTCTTCCTCCCCGGTCCCATCTTGTTTCATTTTTTACCTCCCTTCCCCCAATAATCTCCCTCCCTGCCTCTCAAATTTCTCATATCAAGAGATCATATGATAATTGTCTTTTTCTGATTTACTTATTTCACTTAGCATAATACTCTCTAGTTCCAGCCATGTCATTGCAAATGGCAAGATTTTGTTTCTTTTAATGGCTGCATAGTATTCAATTGTGTATATATACCACATCTTCTTTATCCATTTATCTATTAATGGACATCTAGGTTCTTTCTGTAGTTTGGCTATTGTGGACATTGCTGCTATAAACATTCAGGTGCAAGTGCCCCTTCGGATCACTACATTTGTATCTTTAGGGTAAATACCCAGTAGTGCAATTGCTGGGTCATAGGGTAGCTCTATTTTTAACTTTTTGAGGAACCTCTGTGCTATTTTCCAGAGTGGCTGCACCAGTTTGCATTCCCACCAACAGTGTAGGAGGGTTCCCCTTTCTCCACATCCTCTCCAGCATCTGTCACTCCCTGACTTGTTAATTTTAGCCATTCTGACTGGTGTGAGGTGGTATCGCATTGTGGTTTTGATTTGTATTTCCCTGATGCCAAGTGATGTGGAGTACTTTTTCATATGTCTGTTGGCCATCTGGATGTCTTCTTTGCAGAGCTATCTGTTTATGTCTTCTGCTCATTTTTTAAAAAAATTTATTTATTTATTTGACAGAGATCATAAGTAGGCAGAGAGGCAGACAAAGAGAGAGTGGGGGAAGCAGGCTCCCTGCCGAGCAGAGAGCCTGATGCAGGACTCAATTCCAGGACCCTGAGATCATGACCCGTCTTCTGCTCATTTCTTGATTAGATTATTTGTTTTGGGGTGTTGAGTTTGTTAAGTTCTTTATACATTTTGGATCCTAGCTCTTTTTATGATATGCCATTTGCAAATATCTCCTCACATTCTTTCAGTTGTCTTTTGGTTTTGTTGACTGTTTCCTTTGTTGAGCAAAAGCCTTTTATCTAGATGAAGTCCCAATAGTTCATTTTTGCCCTTGCTTCCCTTGCCTTTGGCAATGTTTCTAGGAAGATGTTGCTGTGGCTGAGATCAAAGAGGTTGCTGTCCATGTTCTCCTCAAGGATTTTGATGGATTCCTGTCCCACATTGAGGTCTTTCATCCATTTTGAGTCTGTTTTTGTGTTATACCATTTTGTGTTCTAGGTGCTTTTTTATGTAATTATTCCTTAGTCTATAGTTCTTAGAAATGGGAGATGAGAAAATTAACAAAAATAAATAAATAAATCACAGAAGAAATGATCTGATTTTTCTAGAGTGACTAATCTTACTGGAAATTTCCTTACCATGCTTAATTGTGTCATAGGAGTGAATTGACTTTCTAAAAATATTGAAAGTAAAGATGAAATAAGTCATCAGAACTTAAGCATCTGTGTATACAAGAAAGCTTATATCAACAGAGATATGAAGTCATTAGAAATGAGTCCTGTGTAAGCAAGATTCTAAACTAGTAAAAATAGTTCATGTATGTGGTTTGGTGAGAAAATAAGATATATTAAGATGTTAACACTGTGTTTATACAGCCTGGCTTTTCAGTCAGGATTCAGTGAGGCAAGCAGAGTCACTATGGGTGTGATTAGGTAAGGATTTACTATACTAATTTGAGCCTTTACATTTGTGGATGAAAGTTGGACAGCCAAAGCCTGGAAGGGGACATTACAAAAAAAGAAGTTAGTCACTAACTAGTCAGCCTGCAAGGACAAGCATTTCTGCCCACAAAAGTGGGCTTGGGAAGAAGAAACTTGTGGTGAGATATATGGGAAGTTGCTGCCTCTGTCCACAGCTAAGCATATGCTGGTGAGCTTAGGGCTTCTGTTGTTCAACAAGTTCAACAATCTGAAAGAAGAGCTAAAGAGATCAAAGAGAAGTTGAAACCCATGGATGTGTGACAATCATCAGTAATGGTCCTCTGCTTCTTTTCTGTTTTCCAAATCTCTTGACCAACTCTCACCTAGAACCATACAAGGAAGAAGATTCTGGAAAATATTTTTCCAGATAAACCAAATCATAAGACCACAAACCATGACGATTGTTTTGGCCCCTTCAAATACCTAGTTGTCTAAAACCAGCCTTTAGAAGAGGGAGTTTCACAAAGAGAGTATACAACCATGAGAAAGACATACAAAATGGCACATATTCAGTAGAGGAGATAGGCAGCACTTTAACTTGATTAAATACGACCAATTTTGACCAAAACCTTGGTATTTATATATGTATAGCTTTTGATTGTGACTATAAAAGTGTGGCCCGTATTGACTAACTCCAATATAAAACAGCATAACATGTGAAAAGCAAATTACAAATGAGTAAAGAATGGTTTTCCTAACTAGACAGAGGAAGTGTCTTGCCCTTAGCACTGAAACATAAAGAATGAATAAACAAATGTAAGGAGACTGAGACAGATGAAAGAAGCAATCAGTTGTAATAGCATCCAAAACTTAAGGAAAGTAGCAGTTATTACAACTTAAAGAAATAAGTGTGTAGGGGAGCACCTGGGTGGCTCAGAGGGTTAAACCTCCACCTGAGGCTCAGGTCATGATCTCAGTGTCCTGGGATCAAGCCCTGCATTGGGCTCTCTGCTCAGCAGGGAGCCTGCTTCCCCTTCTATCTCTGACTGCTTCTCTGCCTACTTGTGATCTCTCTCTCTGTGTCAAATAAATAAATGAAATCTTAAAAAAAATAATAAAAATAAAAATATGTTTAAAAAAAATAAGTGTGTAAGGTATCTGATAGACTCTGGGACCAATAACTTTTAAGTACCACTGCCTCAGGAGAAAATTACTAGTTTGGGAGGACAATAGAGATTCCAAGGACAGAGTGACAAAACAGAAAACTGGGATAGAGCAGAACATTGCCTTTAGCTACTTTTTGCTAAAATACTTAGAAAATTCTTGATAAAAGAAATGAACCACTAAACAAGAAGAAGACTGCTAATATAAAATAAATATACATGTTAATCAATATATATCTTACCATATTTGTTATTTTATCATTTCCTTATAGTGGTATTACATATTATTTTAGAACTCACGTTTAATTCCTAAACATGATTTGAAAGTAATCCTTTTGTTGTTAAAATAGAAATCCTTTCATCCTAGTGGAATCAACTAACCATTTGGAAATAATCTTGATGTACTTATTGGTGATTGCTAAACAACTAGCACATTTACAGTTTATTGAGCTGCCTTTCAAATGTGAACTGACCATAACTGATGTCTCTCCCAGAAAACAGTCTTATATGTAGTGCTTCATAAACCAAATGGAATTTATCAGATATTTTCAACTCTTCAACCCTTACCTTCCTCTTGTATTATAGTGGTTAGGGAGCAGAAGCAGCATTTGTTATTCTCCCTTGAAATTAGAGTTATGTATCTATTTAAATCATAGAAATAGGGACGCCTGGGTGGCTCAGTTGGTTAAGCGGCTGCCTTCGGCTCAGGTCATGATCCCAGCATCCTAATCGAGTCCCACATCGGGCTCCTTGCTCTGCAGGGAGCCTGCTTCTCCCTCTGCCTCTGCCTGCCACTCTGTCTGCCTGTGCTCACTTGCTCTCTCTCCCTCTCTCTCTGACAAATAAATAAATTTAAAAAAATTATAGAAATAAAGAACACACTCATGGGATTTGAAAGAAACTTTAACTTGGACCATTTTGTATTTGCATTTTTAATGTCTGGAAATCAAGATCTGACATGTATGAATATTTGTAGAAGATTCCATATTTTTGTATTTAGCTGTAAATTTCATAGATACGAGACAAGCATAGAGGATATGTACCTGAAGATTCCTTACATTCTACATCTCTAGCCCTTCAATCAATATTGTAACCACAAAATTTCTTGTATTAAATTTTTTGTTGGTTGAAATACCTTAAGTGGATTGTTACACTTTTTCTTATATTATATGCTGACAGATACTCAGGTACCTCCTAGAATCTTTATTTGATTATGTATACACTGGAATCCTAATAAAACACCATAGTAGAAACTGAATTACAACACTGTAATATAATATCCGCTTGATTTGGAATAGAAAACATACCCAGTTGGATTGTGAGATTATGACTGTATAGTTTCAAATATCAAGGTAACCTAAGAACATGAATAGTAGGGCTTGCCTTAAACCTTTGTATGATCTTGCTAAATTTCCCCAAATCATCTGCACTTAGAAATAAGATGAGTCATGTGCAAACATTGCATTACTCCTAAGCAGCAACTATGAGTTACTTTCAATAATTACATTTGTAGTTATTTAAAGGTAATGTGATAGTACTTCCTACCAAGGTAGGTATTTTTAACTCTACAGTTTAAAAGAAAAAAGGAAACAAATAGGGAAAATTATTTAAAATAAATCAGTTATTTGTGGAAAACAATAATTTGTGGTCTATTATCTAATAATCTAATATCTAATATCCAATAATTTGTGGTCTATTATCTGTTTTTTTTTTCCTACCACTATAATGTTTTATTTATGTTTAATATTAATCATTTAATTTTTGATTGGCTTATTTAATTCAGAAATGGTATCCAAACTTACTTTACTCCTTGGCTTTTCCAGTTTATTTTTTTAAGTTTATTAACTTAAAATTTTTTTTAAAAAAATTTAAAAATTAAAAATTTTAAAAAAATTTAAAAAATTAAAAATTATATTTATATTTTAAGTTTATTAACCTAAAGGCTCAATCTGCCCATATCCTAAGCAAAGTAGTCAATACATTGACAATCTCATATTCAGCAGCTGATAGGCTCTGCAATTAATCTTGCTGAAGACCTGGTATTTTGGTGTGCAGGAAAGCCCTGGTTCAGTCCACTGTCTTTCTTTTTCTCTTTAATCACTACCCGTCCCACTGACATATTGCTACATCAGTATAACTAGACTTCATCCACCCTTGATATCCTTGCTCAGTACTTTTGTGTTCAAATCTGGTACTACACCAATCAAAAACAAGCAGGTCAGAGCCTTGATACACAATCTTCCTTTTGTCACTCTCCTCCAAATTGTGCCCCTTCAATAGTGGAACTATTCTAAGCAGGCTATATCTTGATTCCAAGCATTGCTTATCACCTATCTTCTAACTGTATCATAACTCAATCATTTTAATGGGTCTGTTCAGCTTTCCAGTGCTGCCCCAACCAAGCCAGAGTTAAGTGTCACCTCTTGGAAACAGTACAGCTCTGCAATACCATATTGTTCTGGCAAACGTGGCCTCCCTTCCAGATGAAGTTATTTTCATCTGTCTTTTTACTACTGGATCCCATTTGCTTTTCACCCTTCTCTAAACATTGAAGTCTGAAAGCCAACTTTTTCTCTCTGGGTCATGATGAAAGCATTTCAGTTTTCCTTTTCTGTCATTTTCCGAAGATCTCATAAATCTTCCACTCCTTGAGAGCAAGAGATATGGCTTTCAAGCAGATAAAAACTTATTTAGGCACGTTTTTCTGGATGTGTAGCTTTTTATCCTGAACAATTGGAAGTTTATATGAAGCTAAATAATTATCAACAGATAGTACCAGACTACTCCATATGCTAGGAGTAAAAGAAATATTGATTAAAAGGATCTTCAAGCTGTTCTACAGCACAGAAACTCTTTATAGATTTTATAGCTTTTGATTTCTCAACAAATCTTCCTGACTTGCTATTTCAATGAAAACAACTTCCCCAGAAGTTTACATAAATCAGAAACATGAGATAAAGAAACATTAGATGTCTTCTTGTCTAGAATACCTATTTGCTTCACATATTTTTTTAATGAAAAGAAAATCCCCTTTTTCATACTACATGATATATTAACTGCTATCAACTATAATGAGTACTATTTGTGTCTAAGATATAGTTTGCATACTGGGAGTTAATTTTTCTGACACACCAATAATAAGTAAAAAATTGTAAAGTAAGAAAACACATTGAAGAAAAAATATGTAAAATAAATGAATGCTTAATAGTTGTACATGAGTGCCCATTACTACAAAAATATTTCCATAATTTAAAAAAATCCTGTATAAATCTTACTTTCTTGATCTTCCTTTCATATTTTTAAAAATTTAATAAATTAAGAAAATAATTTATATGATTGTGTATAAGCCCTGAAATTCTGTAGTTCTAGGAGTTCATACCAAGCCCAGATCTCATACACTTAATTCAGTAAATATGTCTCAAAAAATAGTGTGGCATGAAATGATAGATTGCTCTCATAATTTAATTGTAAAACTGTCTTATCTTGAAAATTAACTATATCAATATAAAGCTCATAATATTCTTAAGAAAACAAATAAAACATCAAACTATCTTTAAAGAAAATAAAGTTATTTGAAAGTTAAGCATCCTTCCAAAAGGCTGAACAAAATTTGAATATATTGTTAAGGGAAATATCTAGAAATAATTGAACTGCATAGTGATATATAATTTAAAAAAAGATATTCTGAATTGTGACTCTTTAAAAATCTAAATTCCACTTAGTTTAAACTAGAAGTTAGAATTCAGGAGCATTTTTATTCTTTAATCTATTACTTATTACCATTATGGCTAGGCCACTCATATATTTTATCCCTCTTCAACCCATACCTAAATGTCAAACAAAAAAATCCACTGTTAATATAATGTAATCATTTGTAACCTGGACTCTGGCAATCTAAAAATAACTTTAGGCAACAAAACGAAACAAATAAATATACAAACAAACAAATAAAACAAGTGGGATTACACCAAACTAAAAATGTGCATGGCAAAGGAAGCATCAATAAAATGAAAAGCAACCTACTGAAAAGAAAAAAAAAAAAAGTATTTGCAAATTATGTCTGATAAAGGGTTAATATAAAGAATATATTCTAAAGGATTAATATAAAGAATATATTCTAAAAATATAAAGAACTCACAATTCAATTACAAAAAAAAATCTGATTAAAAAAATGGGCAGGGAACATGAATATACACTTTTCCAAAAAGGCACAGATGAATGATAGGTAACATTATTAATCATCAGAGAAACGAAAATCAAAACCAAAATTTCACACTTGTTAAGAATGACTGTTATTTTTTTTAAAAAATGACAAGAAATAACAAGTGTTGGCAAGAATGTGGGGAAAGGGAAACCTTATGCACTGTTGGTGGAAATGAAAATTGGTGCAGCCACTATGGGAATTGGTATGAAGCCTCCTGAAAAAATTAAGAATAGGGATGACAGAGTGGCTCATTCGGTTAAGCAGCGGCCTTCAGCTCAGGTCATGATCCCAGGGTCCTGGGATCCAGTCCCGCTTCTGGCTCTCTGCTCAGTGGAGAGCCTGCTTCTTCCTCTCCCTCTGCCACTCCCCTGCTTGTGCGCTCTCTCTCTTTCTCTCTCTCTGTGATAAATAAATAAATAAATAAATAAATAAAATCTTTAAAAAAAAAAAATGGAGACATGGCTGCTCAGTTGGTTGAGCCACTGCTTTCAGCTCAGATCATGATTCTGGAGTCCCAGGATCAAGTCCCCCATGGGGCTCCCACCTCCATGGGGAGTCTTCTTCTCCCTCTGACCTTCTCCCCTTTCATACACTCTCTCACTCTCACTCTCTCTCTCAAAAAAATAAAATCTTAAAAAAAATTCTAAGAATAAAACTACCATATGATCAAGCAAATCCCTTTCCTGGTATTTAAAGAAAATGAAAACTAACTTTAAAAGATACACATCCCATGTTTATTGTAGCATTATATACAAAAACCAAAACATGGCAACAACCTACTGTCCATCAATAGAGGGGGTAAAGAAAATGTGAAATATATATACGCAGTGAAATATTCCTTAGTCATAAAAAAAGAGTGAAATCTTACCATTTTCAACAACATGGATGGACCTCGAGGACTTTACACTAGGTGAAATAAATGAGAGAGAAAAAGATAAATACTATGTGATCTCACTTATATTTGAAATCTAAAAACAAACAAAGAAACAAAAAACAAGTTTATTGATATAGAGAACAGATTGGTGGTTGCCTTGGGCAAGGAGTAGAATTGGGTGAAATGCATAAATGTGACAAAGGTACAAATTTCCAGTTATAAAATGAGTACTTCAAGGTGATATAATGTACTGTATGGTGATTATAATTAATAATACTTTATTGCATTTTAAAAGTATTTGGGAGAGTGGATCTTTATTTTTTTTTAAATGTATTTATTTGAGAGAGAGAGAGAGAGAGAGCGAGCACAGGCAGAGGCAGAGGGAGAAGCAGGCTCCCCGCCGAGCAAGGAGCCCGATGTGGGACTCAATCCCAGGACGCTGGGATCATGAACTGAGCCGAAAGCAGCCGCTTAACCAACTGAGCCACCCAGGCGTCCCTAGGAAAGTGGATCTTAAAAGTTCCAATAGAGCGGGGAGGAGTCCAGATGGCGGAGAAGTAGCAGCTGAGACTACATCAGGTAGCGGGAGATCAGCTAGATAGCTTATCAAACCATTGCGAACACCTACAAATTCAACGGGAGATCGAAGAGAGTAGGAACAGCAATTCTGGAAACAGAAAATCGACCACTTTCTGAAAGGTAGGACGGGCGGAGAAGTGAATCAAAAGCAACGGGAGGATAGACCGCGGGGGAGGGGCTGGCTCCCGGCAAGCGGCGGAGCAACGGAGCACTAAATCGGGACTTTTAAAGTCTGCTCCACTGAGGGACATCGCTCCAGAGGCTAAACCAGGGTGAAGCCCACACGGGGTCAGTGTGGCCCCAGGCCCCGCAGGGTCACAGAAGGATTGGGGGTGTCTGAGTGTCGCAGAGCTAGCAGGTATTAGAGCGGGGAAGCCGGCCACAGAGACAGAGCCGAGGAGTTACCTTGAACCTGTCGCAGGCTGGGTGAACTCGGAGCGCGGCTGGAGGCGAGGGAGATGGGAGTGACTAGGGCTTTTCTCTGAGGGTGCACCGAAGAGTGGGGCCCCAAATACTCGGCTCCTCCGGGCCAGAGATTGGGAGGTTGCCATTTTCATTCCCATCCTCCGGAACTCTACGGAAAGCGCTCAGGGAACAAAAGCTCCCGAAAGCAAAACCGAGCGGATTACTTAGCCCAGCCCCTGGTAAGGGTGGTGCAATTCCACCTCGGGCTAGGACACTTGAGAATCACTACAACAGGCCCCTCCCCCAGAAGATCAACAAGAAATCCAGCCAAGAACAAGTTCACTTAAAGAGAGCAGCGGAACTCCAGAGGAAGAGAAAGCAAAGCGCGGAATTCATGGCTTTCTCCCCATGATTCTTTAGTCTTGCAGTTACTTTAATTTTTTCTTTAATTTTATTTTTTTCTTTTTTTCTTTTTCAGCTAATTTTTTTTAACTTTTACCCTTTTCTTTTTTAACATTTTTTAACTAGTTTATCTTAACAATACCTTTCCAAAAAAATAATAATCTTTTTTGAACCTTCATTATTATAGTCATATTTTATCCTTCATAGTATTTAACTTTGTTTTTTGTATTCACATAAGGGTTTTTTCTTCTAAAAAATTGGGGGTACAACTTCCTCTAGTGGATCAAAATATACCCTAAATCTAGCTCTGGGCTTGTTCTAGTCTCCAGCCTCAGCAAATTCTCTCCACTTTCTTTTTCTTTATTCTCCCAACCAACTTAATCAACTCCTTTTTTTAGAACTTAAAAAAAAATTGTTTTTCATCTTTAAAGGCATATTCCATCCCTTCACTGTGTTTACTCTTATAAACATTTTTCCTTCTTTAAAATTTTGGGAGGTACTTTCTTCTAAGAGACCAAAATACCCCACAATTAAGTGGGTGACCCTGTTCTAGTCACCAGTCTAATATATATATATATATATTATTTTCTTTTTTTTATATATTTTTTTATTTGTTTTCTTTTTTTTTAATTTTTTTTTTTCTGAACTTCTTTTTATCCCCTTTCTCCCCCCCCAATTTGGGGTCTCTTCTGATTTGGTTAAAGGGCATTATCCTGGGGTCTTTGCCACACTTTTAGTATTTTATTTGCTCCTTCATATACTCTTATCTGGAAAAAATGACAAGGCAGAAAAACTCACCACAAAAAAAAGAACAAGAGGCAGTACCAAAGGCTAGGGACCTAATCAATACAGACATTGGGAATATGTCAGATATACAGTTCAGAATTAAGATTCTCAATGTTCTAGCCGGGCTCGAAAAAGGCATGGAAGATATTAGAGAAGCCCTCTCTGGAGATATAAAAAGCCTTTCTGGAGAAATAAAAGAACTAAAATCTAACCAAGTTGAAATTAAAAAAAGCTATTAGTGAGGTCCAATCAAAAATGGAGGCTCTTAGCGCTAGGATAAATGAGGCAGAAGAAAGAATTAGTGATATAGAAGACTAAATGACAGAGAATAAAGAAGCTGAGCAAAAGAGGGACAAATAGCTACTGGACCATGAGGGGAGAATTTGAGAGATAAGTGACACCATAAGATGAAACAACATTAGAATAATTGGGATTCAAGAAGAAGAAGAAAGAGAGAGGGGAGCAGAAAGTATATTGGAGAGAATTGTTGTAGAGAATTTCCATAATATGGCAAAGGGAACAAGCATCAAAATCCAGGAGGTGCAGAGAATCCCCTCAAAATCAACAAGAATAGGTCCACACCCCATCACCTAATAGTAAAATTTACAAGTCTTAGCGACAAAGAGAAAATCCTGAAAGCAGCCCGGGAAAAGAAGTCTGTAACATACAATGGTAAAGATATTAGATTGGCAGCAGACTTATCCACAGACACCTGGCAGGCCAGAAAGACCTGCCAAGATATATTCAGAGCACTGAACGAGAAAAACATGCAGCCAAGAATACTATATCCAGCTAGGCTATCATTGAAAATAGAAGGAGAGATAAAAAGCTTCCAGGACAAACAAAAACTGAAAGAATTTGCAAACACCAAACCAGCTCTACAGGAAATATTGAAAGGGGTCCTCTAAGCAAAGAGAGAGCCTAAAAATAGTAAATCAGAAAGGAACAGAGACAATATATAGTAACAGTCACCTTACAGGCAATACAATGGCACTAAATTCATATCTCTCAATAGTTACCCTGAATGTTAATGGGCTAAATGCCCCAATCAAAAGACACAGGATATCAGAATGGATAAAAAAACAAAACCCATCAATATGTTGCCTACAAGAAACGCATTTTAGACCCGAAGACACCTCCAAATTTAAAGTGAGGAGGTGGAAAACAATTTACCATGCTAATGGACATCAGAAGAAAGCTGGGGTGGCAATCCTTATATCAGATCAATTAGATTTTAAGCCAAAGACTATAATAAGAGATGAGGAAGGACACTATATCATACTCAAAGGGTCCTTCCAACAAGAAGATTGAACAATTTTAAATATCTATGCCCCTAACATGGGAGCAGCCAACTATATAAAACAATTAATAACAAAATTAAAGAAACACATCAACAACAATACAATAATAGTAGGGGAATTTAACACGCCCCTTACTGAAATGGACAGATCATCCAAGCAAAAGATCAACAAGGAAATAAAGGCCATAAATGACACACTGGACCATATGGACATCAGAGATATATACAGAACATTTCATCCCAAAGCAACAGAATACACATTCTTCTCTAGTGCACATGGAACATTCTCCAGAACAGACCACATCCTGGGTCATAAATCAGGTCTCAACCAGTATCAAAAGATTGGGATCGGGATGCCTGGGTGGTTCAGTGGGTTAAAGCCTCTGCTTTTGGCTCAGGTCATGATCCCAGAGTCCTGGGATCGAGCCCCACATTGGGCTCTCTGCTCCGCGTAGAGCCTGCTTCCTCCTCTCTCTCCCTGCCTGCCTCTCTTGCCTACTTGTAATCTCTGTCTGTCAAATAAATAAAATCTTTAAAAAAAAAAGATTGGGATCATTCCTTGCATATTTTCAGACCAAAATGCTCTGAAGCTAGAACTCAATCACAAGAGGAAATTTGGAAAGAACCCAAATACATAGAGACTAAACAGCATCCTTCTAAAGAATGAATGGGTCAACCAGGAAAATAAAGAAGAATTGAAAAAATTCATGGAAACAAATGATAATGAAAACACAATGGTTCAAAATCTTTGGGACACAGCAAAGGCAGTCCTGAGAGGAAAATATATAGCGGTACAAGCCTTTCTCAAGAAACAAGAAAGGTCTACAAATACACAGCCTAACCCTACACCTAAAGGAGCTGGAGAAAGAACAAGAAAGAAAGCCTAAACCCAGCAGGAGAAGAGAAATCATAAAGATCAGAGCAGAAATCAACGAAATAGAAACCAAAAAAACAATAGAACAAATCAACAAAACTAGGAGCTGGTTCTTTGAAAGAATTAATAAGATTGATAAACCCCTGGCCAGACTTATCAAA